>PXIH01S0011207.1:0-10303 GCA_003024985.2 Euperipatoides rowelli | reverse complement strand
TATATAAAACACTAATAAAGGGGGGGGGTGAAACAAATACAAATGTAACCCCAATGTCAGTCACAAAATCATTTTTATATTTTTTTATTTTTTCGTAATTGTTTGATAAGTTCCTTACTTATTTAGAACACGTACTGCTGCTTTGGCAAAAAAGACTAAGTGAATTTATAAGTGTCGTCAAACATTACATTAGACAGTTTTGAAAAGGCCAATTAGATTCTTTTAATTCAATAGTTTGAAGCAGTGTGGGGGCACTTTTGTTTCAGCAGAAACTTTTATTTGTAAGGAACGGAACATTAACCTAACCACAACAAAAGGGAGAACTTAAATAAAATCAAAACAAAAAGTCGAAATACAAAAGAAAATATGTTGGAGTTGTGTAGACAACTCAATTAAGAAAGAGAAATAAAAAGAGTTTGAAAACAATCATGGAGCCTGTTTTAACTGTAACGTGTTAACTTCAAATGCATTAAAGAAACAATGAGGAAAAATCTAACTATGTTGGAAAGAGTAGACATTAAATATGACAATTATATTGGAAGATTTTTTTTTTTTTTATATAGAATTTTCAAACAAGGATTTAATAACATGTACAAAAATAAATAACATTAAAGGCAAATTGCATATGAAATTAATGATGTGCCCTGTAGGTGAATTGTCTAATTTAATAAATCATTATGCATAGAGTAATTATTATATTCAAAAAACAAATTTTCTCTGTGTATCTATCTGTCATTCCGAACTCTTTAAATTGCATTTTCTCCCCAATGGTTTGTCCAATTAAGTTGAAATTTGACATTTGTGTTCCCGTAGTGGTATAGAATATGTATATGAAATGTCAAGGTCCTAGGTGGTCACATGGGGTACTAGGGAAATCCAAATATCTAAATTTTTTAAAATGCTCTGATTAAGTTCCAATTTGAAATTTCTGTCACACTAGAGGTCTAGAATATGTATATAAAAGGTCAAGGTCTTAGGTGGTTACAGGGGGTTGTAGGGGGGGGGGGTCAAAAATATAAATTTTTAAAATGCTCCGATTAAGTTTAAATTTTAAATGCATGTTACCCTAGAAGCTAGAATCACATGGGGGTGCTAGGGGGGGGGGGGTTAAATTCCATCATTTTAGACAATGAAAATAGACTTGGCCATTTTTGGTGATTATGGGCAGGGGGGAGCAAATTACATGGGAATGTTTACCATACTTGCAAACATGACACAAAATTTTGGGCCCAGAAAACAATTACCTTCGATTTCGACAGGTTTAGACTAGTTTAGTATTTAAGAAACTTTTTGGTTTGTTTTCTCCGACACAAAGTGGTTAATTTTAAAACTACATCCTTCTAAGTTTAAACGTAATATATTGTGCAATAAACCTTTAACCAAGAATTACATATTTATCTGTCTATATTCAATCCTAAGGTTAGTCATATCTAATATTAGTGGTGAAAGCAGCATTGGAGGATTTACATAAATATAGCCAATGCACAACAATATTGGAATATTTTATATATAAATAGCCAACGAGTTCAAATATATATTTTCTAAACAATTTATCTAAATTTCCACTATATTCATATAACTTATACATTATTGTGTATATACTGTAATATAGTGTATTATTGTACTGTGTATATAGAAAGTTCATAGTGTAAATATCTATCATATACAACAGAGGTTCCCAACCTTATGCCCTTGGGCGCAATGGTGCCCATTGACCAATTTGTGTGTGCCCACCGCTGTTCGCCCATGAAACAAAAACTTGTCTGCATTAATTTGGCGGTGCCCGGATCCCATTGATTTACATTGTGAGTGGTTAAGCAACCAATTTTAGGCAGTTGTTTTCTTATAAATTGACCTCTTTAATTCCACCTTTTGTGCCAAGTTAACGCGGATGAACTTGATTGTGATGCATGCAGATGGCCGAATTGAGTATCGGTGGGGATAGTTAGAGAATTGTCTAAATACATGTGATACAATCCAGATTCTACTGTGTTTTGACATCTGCACAGATATTTTCATCATTACAGAAAATATAGAGTGCCCGCCACCCTACCGGTATTTTAAAATGTGCTCTGGGTTACAAAAAGGCTGGAAGCCTCCGATATACAGATTATATATTTTTATAAGCATTATGTATATTAGGTCAAATCTAAATATTGAAAATCAAGTTTTTCACATCCACACGATGTGTGGTGTTGTAAATCATCATATAGCTAATCAGGTTAAAGATATTTGAAGTTGTGACTCCTCCTACCCCCTGGTACTCCCCCTTACCATTTTGCTATGTAATGGTGATATTCACCAATTTAGAAATCATGCATTATTAACTCTTCTTTATTTTATTAGTTAATTATGTATTTTATAATTAATTTACATGTTATAATAAATATTCCATTTAATACTAATATTATTATTTTCAGATTATTGATGATTAATTTAAAGTAATAACATGGTGACATGAAGCAGGACACACAATTCAACATTTGGTCATCCTGCAGAATTTCCATATTATTTCAAAAGAAATGATTAGCAAAGGTTGCAGAACACCTAAAGCCAGGCACCCACTAGGAAAATTTGACTTTGAAGCATCGAAGAATTGTACTCTGAAAGTAAATACTCTCGTGTGTGTCAAAATACTCTAGAGAAAACCAGACTTCAAAGTGAACTCTTTCATCACTTTCAAAAGTAGACCTCTGGTCTACTTTTTGAACCCTTTCTCTTTGAAGTATAAATTCACATCCAATCACCAATGATGAGAACACATGACTTGACTTTACATACTAAAAAATAAAAATGGCTGCCACTAAGTGAGCCAACAAAAACTGGAACAATGAGGAACTATTAATTCAAGAAGTAGAAAAATACCCGTGTCTATACAATCAGAACCTAACTGAATATCATGACAAGTCACTATTTATTTATTTTATTAAAAANGACGATTCTGCAAGCCATAGATATCATATGTAATACAACAGGTAAGTGCCTACAATATTTAAAACTGAATCACCACTGCTTGGAAATTAAAAAAATCTATTTATTTTCATGCATATATATATAATTAATTCAATAATATACAAATAAATTAATGTGGTAGTCAATGAATGTCACTCTCCATTTTGACAACAGGAGTAGGCACACAAAGACAAAAACTTCCAAATAAAAAAAAATTATCCTACTGTGTGTCAGATTACTCTTGCGAAAGCGAAAGCTATCGCATCATTAATAAAACTGCCAAGATGAAAACTAAGTAGTTTTTTCCTCCTAGTGTGTGCTTGGTTTAAAGAGTGTTATAGAATTCTGTCTAAGGATGTAATAGAAATTTGGGATCAATTTTCATTTCCACGTTTAGGATTTGAAGGAATAGTCTTATAAGATGAGCGATTGATTGAATCTGCAGAAAATTAAATAAAATAACGTTAAAAAAGATACAATGGTTTCTAGCAGAAGGTGGAATAATTCAATGAATAGTTTGATGTTAGTACTTGTAAACATTACGATAAAATAATACATCGATTAGCTTGCAGATGTAATATTCATATTCCAGGAATGGAATGGAAGTCTTTTGTGTGGCAAAAATTAAGAAAAAATCAATTAGGTTCAATTGACTTCTGCAAGAAAGAGAACTCCTGATAGATTGCAAGGGTTAGAAAATAGAATTCAGTTAACTAAGATATGAATGACATCTCAATTAGCGTACACATCCATTTAAATACTATAAAAGGAGAATTCGTGGATAATGACAGTGAGGTAACAGAGTTTGTTCCGGATTTCAAGCTTAGGTAAAACCATTAAAATAGAATTTATGATAATAACAGTAGACAGACACCATGTATATTACAAGGCTACTGCAGATATAGTAAATGCAGCTCACTGAGATGTGGGAATATTAGACAAAACAAATATGTTGGATCGAAAAAAATGGAAAGTGAAGGAAGGTATGTTGGAGAAAAGAACAGAATAAAAGTAAAAATAGAGAACATGCAGATTGAATGCATTGGGTTTGATGATATAAAAGATAAAACTATGATAAATATGGGAATGGTGTATGATGATTATTATGTAATTTATCTCCAGATAATGGAAGTTCTCATTGTATTTCAGATGAATTAATAACTTTCAAAGTCAATTCCGATAGCAAGGAATCCATAACAACTTTGTAATGTGGGGGTACACCAGTGAATACTGGCAAGATTGACAGGGTGATAAAATTGATTAAAATACATTTGAATAGATCAGTACAGCGGCTGATTTACATTTTGCATTTAAACAAACTGCCCTTCAGGCATGTATTTGAAACAATTAATGGAAAAACTTCAGGACCAAATACTTTCAAAGGTTCTGTGGGAAATAAACTCAAAGAGGATTTGACCCAATTAGAAATAGTTGATTATACTCCTGTGAAGGGTAACTTTGAAGAAGTTCCAGCCAATATTCTAAATAATTTCAGCAACGACCAGAAATATTTGTACGAGATGTGTGTTAGCATAGAATCTAGTCACACTTCACAACAATTGGCTACTGGATCCCCAGGAGCCCTTCATATTTCAAGATGGCTAACATGAGCAAATAGAATCCTACAATTCTATGTCTCTAAACAAAATCCAGGAATAATTCAAGATCTAATTAAAATAACAATGCTGATTTACACATGCAGGTTGATTCTTGATAAAGTCATACTAAAAGGCAAATGAAGGAGTATATAATTTTTGGTATATCATGCATGTAGTTAAAGCCTTAGGTGAAGAGCATCGGTTGATTTTTTATTTACATATATACCTTACATATTATTTTTTCATTTCAAACTAATCACATATATGTCAATTTACAAGTTTCTCGAGTCTTTTTCTAAGGATGGCAGCCATATTTTTCCTTTGGTCACACATCAAGCAAGCTCCTAAGATCAGCCTAAGCTGTGATCATGATCAACCTAGGATGAAAAATTCAGTAGTTTAAAATATATTGTGAAAAAAAATATCCAAAATTTTGGGTTGAACCCGTGAAACTTGAACCCTGTCTCACAGTATATGTCAGGGCAGCATTGAGGTAGATTAGCTCATCTCACTGGACCACCCCTCACATGTCATGGTAGCATTGAGGTAGCCCAGCTCATCCCACTGGACCACCACACCCATGTCATGGCAGCATTGAGCTAGCCTAGCTCATCCCACTGGACCACCACACCCATGTCATGGCAGCATTGAGCTAGCCTAGCTCATCTCACTGGACCACCACTACCTGCAAATATTGGGTGAGTATGGGACATGATTATTATATTGTTTTCTTTAGTTGTAATATACTTTATTTTTCTATTAATTTTGTGTTCTACTGTCTGAACTCCAGTGCAAATACAAGTTTAATTCAATCATATTTCTTATTTATAGTCTACTGGACTTTTTCAGTGAACTCTCACCTTTATTTACCCACAAACTATTAATTAAAAGACTTGGATTTCTTGCAATCCATCTTGAAGGGCCTACTGATTCTGTCAGTTACCCAGTCAGACTTCAACCTTGAGTCTGGATGTAGGATAGTTTTTTTTTCCTGATACTGACCCTAACCCTAACCCAGAAATGGCAAACCTTTTCTGACTAGTGTGCCACTTGAAGTTTGGTTTATTACTTTCAAATGTCTAGTGTGCCACCACGACTCAGCCAATGAACATTATGGATACACTAGTTTAAAAGCCCTTCAAAAATGACGGATTTATTCCTTTTTAGCTTGCTTTAACAGCAACTTAAAAGCCCATCAAAAATGATGGATACAGTGACATCTATGGACAGAAAATAGAGAAAAAACATCTTTGGCATCATTGGCTTACCGAAGATAGCCGAGCAGCGTGACAGACATCATGACCAAAAGTTATTTTTTATTATTGTACATAAAAAGTCCACCATATTGAAATCCATCTCATGTCTAATATCTTCTAGAATTGGCAATAATTTAGAGCATATGCAGATATAATGTTCACAATTTAGTTACCACCGAGAGTACACTTTCAAATGACTTCATACTTACTTTCAAGCTCAAACTTCATAGTGTATAATGCAATGGAACCGTACAATAGAGTGCTGAATGCCTTCAATAAGAAATTTCAGAAAACCATTACGTTTACCCATCACATTTTTGTCTTTTGCAAAGTGTTTTTAGTTTTAGAAAATTTGACGGCATAGCAGTCTTTAACATGGGCTGGATATATTAATCTACACAGGCACTTTCAGATTTCTTTTTCCCTTAGAATAATTGAATCGACAATTAAATTGCAAATTGATTTAGCTTTCCAAAACATAATCAGATTTTTCAGAAATTTGAAATTTTCTTTAAATTTGTTAAAATTGAGAGAATCTTAAAATATTAACATAGGAAATAATGGAAATTTTTAACATTGTTTACCCAAAGCAATTACAGTAGGCTAAATCCGCATTTTTTAGAGCTTATCTTTTTTACTACTTATTAGAATTGATAGTAACTTTACAGGACTGTTAATTTTTAATTTACAAAAAAAAAATCAATAAAAATCCTAATTCTATCAAATGTCAAGATTCTGGCATGTAAACAATTCCTTTCAATAGCCAACAGTAGGCCTACTTTGATTTATTTTTTTTAATATCACTTGATTTACTATCAGAAATTATTGATAAATTTCACTGTATAACTTAGGCATAACATTTTTGTATCTATTTCCTTAAAATACTATTGTGGAAACACCCTTTTTTGGTCATTAGGGATAAGTTACTATTTCATTTTCAATTAACTAACTTCTGCTCAATTTTCCAATATGGACTCTACTGTTCAGTCATTAAAATAAAGATGACTGATAACTCCCATATGTTAGTCCCCTTTCCTGGTGACAGATCCACTCCCTCTTTTTAACTGTAGTCCTAGGCTGTCTATGAGGAATGCAGAATTTGACCTCGTGGCCAGTATGGATAATTTGGTCAGAATTCCCAATATCCTAGAACTACACCAAACTGTAATACACACGGACAGCACTTCTGGTCTGTCTCTTACTAGGTATGATCTGGCTGGCAATGAGTTTTCTTCATCTGATGATAACTTGGCAGGGACTGTAATGTTTGCATACCATCGATAGGAAGACCTGGACCTATCACTTTCCAATAACAATATAAGGGATCAAGATGCTTGGAAACATGTTGAAATACTTTAATCAGAGGAGAAGAATATAGTTATTTCCTCTAGCACAGAAATGCCTGTTGGCCTCTGATTGAGGCTGATTCATTGAAATCCACTGGCCTTTTGCCAATAGTGTTACATATAGAAGTAGTCCTCGGACAAGAAGAATCAATATTAGATCGTCCCTCCATTAAAAGATCTACCAATGTTGCATACTAAGCTTTTGTTTTCTTTACCAAATGATGTCATTGCAGATGACTCTGCCAACACTATTGTTAGAACTATTAATCGTAAGATTGAAGTATTCCTTAAAATATTTGAATGAGGAGATTCTTCCTCCTCTGCAAATTACAATGGTGTGAAAGGCATTACTATTGGTCAGTTTAACCTTAACAAACAAGACAGTAAAAATAGACTCCAATAAATTCCAACATGATCCCCCTAGGCACCTGGTTCAAAAAGTGTAAATGTCAAATGGAAATATCACCAACAACTGAGGTAGACAAGGAAATGATCAAGGGCAAGATGGCTGAATTGGAGAGTTATCTCCAGTCCACATTTTAGGTTACTCCTCACACATATGGATTCTCCTTTGAGCAATATGTTTCTGCTGTCAGGCAGATTGTTGTAAATAAAACATACTGTCTTTCAATGACCGGGTATCCTACCATTTCCATGTGCAGCATTTACCAGTATAATTTTGCTTATCCTATTAATTCTATATGCAAAATCTTTTTCAATAGATTTCTCTTTGCTAGAATGCTATTTCTCTATTCATGAGTATTATTTAATTTGTTATGCATGTAAATTAATTAATATTTTCTGCACTAGATGGCACAGTTTATTATTTTTTAAAAACATAATGAATGACGTGATTTATAGAACATGGCATCAATTACAATATTAAAATCATACATTACTTGGCTGAACTGTAAAGATTGTTCTATATATCCCAGCAATGTAAATTCAATGGGTGAAATTGCAGTATTTGTCAATGCGGCATTTGATCTAGTAACCGAACCTGAACGATTAATCTACCAGATGTGTTTGCAGACTTAAAGTGGTTTATCAATGATTTTTTTAAAAATTGATTTATGTTTAGTTTTACCTAAAAATATTTGTTTAATTAATCAATTTGGAAAATTTAAACTGAAACATAAAAATTTGCAAGTTTCTACGTTGTTTAAAAAAAATAAAACCCGCGAGCTAACATCAGTTTGACGTAGCCAAAGGATAAAATCTCGCTGGGGAAAATGCATATCTGGAATCCAGATGCTAGTTATAACATGAGAGTCTAAAACCTGGATCCAATAAGTGACAATAAGTAAATGGATATCAGCTTTATTTTATTATTTACAGTCCTAACCTTACCCTTACCCTGAACCGTAACTCCTAATACGTATTTAAAACATCAGGCTGGAAGGGGAACCCTATAATCTAGAGTCGAAATAATCCTTTTTTTGATTGATTTTGATAATTTTGAGATATTTCCAATCATTTGACATATATGACTGAAATAGATGCGCAGATTGTAAAAATGCGATAATTGTCACTTATTGGTTCCATTTTCTATTGTCTCCTGTCCTTTATTATGTTATTGTTTAGAAAAATAGTCAACCAATGTTATTATTTTAGTTTTGAAGAAAATAAATAAATAAATAACAGAGAAAAAGTTACTTTCTTTGCATCAATATAAAATTATAAAATCCACAAAATTTAGAGATAATTCTTGGGATTGAAGTTGAAATCAATTTTAAGAAGAAAAAAATACCTCAAAATACCGGACGGCTTTTGTACGTTATTATTAACTTGACACAATGAGAACAAAATGTTAACTATTATTTCCAAAGTTTTTAATAATATTTCTTAAACATTCTTAGAGATTATATTTTTTAATGCAAATAAAAACTGTTAAAGGTTTATTTTCAGCCTGCTTGTTTTGATTAACTTTTATAAAAACCACCGAGTCACCGNCTGCAAATAAAAAATAATAAATAAAGCTTTGAATCACTGATCTACATTATGATTGGTCTGTAAAGGAAATGCCCCCTATTCTAGTGTGACAACCAGTCAAACACTATTACTATTACTGGAATCGGCGTGAGATTTTTCTGCCAAACTTCGTCATATGAAGGGTTGATAAATTGATACATATTGGCTTAAAATTAGAATTTTGATGCATTTTTGGACCGAATATAACAAATTGATTAATTAAACAAGCATTTTTTTTTTTACAAAATACACATAAATCAATGAAGTTGAAATAGGCATTGATAAACCACTTTAACCTTGAACGTTACCCTGATCCCTAACGTCTACTAAATAAATAAAATAAGCAACTATGGGCCAACTGGCTTAATCCTATGATAAAAGATAGTTGGAATCAATTAATGTAGACTACTACATTACTTTGGCCTTGGGTAGTGAGTATTGTTTATCATTGTTTTGTTTTTTATTTGAAGAATATAACTGTTTGTGTATATAAGGATATCAAATGAAGAATATTTACTTAGATAGGGCCAATTGATTTTATTGTTTTGTTTCCTTATATATATATAATTTATTAAATTAACGTTTTTATACAAAATGTAACGTAGAATAGGCTTTTAAGATTAGGCTAATGACCTAAATTGTTGATATTTTTATCTAAATAAAATATATTAAATATTTTAATTATTTACTAAGTTATTTAATTTTATTAAATTAAATGTTATTAAACTAAATTGTATGATTATGTTGTTGATTTGTTATTTTTAAAAGTAATTTGCATTGACGAATACTGCATTTACACCATTCAATGACTCTTCTATTTTTTAAGAAATGTGGTGTGAGTCTAATGTATCCTCCTCATCTGCCCTCTCTTGTGGATCCCTAATAGTGGCCCACACTGTAGAATAGGGCAGCAAAATTTCTTTAGATGTCACACTGAAACATTACGATATGAAGGGTAAGGCTCAGAGAATACCTACTGAGCAGAGTTTGTACTATTGGAAAGTTGCAAAGAAAGTAAAACGTATAGGTAAGAGAAACCTAGACCAAGATTAGTATCCTCCTGAGGGTAACGATGGGGCTGAAAATTATAGTTCCTCCACCCCAGGAGGCGATCAAGAGACTTATAATGGTTCATTTGAAGTTGATTATTTTTTTACTATGATCTCAATGTATTATATGC
>PXIH01S0011199.1:0-10038 GCA_003024985.2 Euperipatoides rowelli | reverse complement strand
TGATGGGGAGGGGCACAGGGGCACAGCCCCACCAGAAAAAAAAAAGAAAAAAGAAAATATATATTTATATATATAATTATATAGAAATCAAAAACATACATAATACTTGTCTCATTATCCATAGTGGTTAGTCTTTATTCCAAACTTCATAGAGATTACAGAAAAAAGAAAATATATATTCCAGTTTACGTACCTCCCAAGATGACAAACCTAGAAGACATAAATTACTAGATTGCCTAACCTTAAGATTACCCTGACCCTAACTCAAACTATTTGCGTGAGTTTACAGTAACAATAAAACCTTAAATATACATATGGCTATATCAAAACATATATACAATTTAAATAGCATTCAATTATTGATAAGTAATTCTAGGTGACAACCATCTTGGGGGAAACTAAACTAGAATACTCCCCTAAATAACGTAATTACATTTAGCAGAAGTTACGCATGTCAAACACTTATCAATTAAAACAGATTTCATCTGATAAGAATAACCAGAAAAACCTGCTTTCCTTTGCAACACATAACACAATATTAGCCATAACAATTAACTAATTATAAAAACAAAATGTTAAGTACAGTACAGCCTACATAAAAAAATGTTAATAAAATATGCAAAAAAAAAAATAAAACGTTAATTATTTATACAAATAAAAGTAAAATGCCGAAAATCGGAAATGTCGGACAATGGAAATGGGAACTGTCGAAAGAAGAATGTTGAAACATGAATGTCGAAAAATGGATTGTCAGAAAATGGAACACCTTATCTAAACATGTCAAAAAAGGTCATCATGCTAAGAATTAAATGGACAAACAAATAAACCAATACAAAAGACTTCAGTGTACTCACTGTAACCATCATCAATAGATCATAGATGGGATGTTAGGTTGTATTGAAATGGAACAGTTTTCTTAACAATGGAGCTTGCAAGTAAGGATATTGTTATGTTGATGCTATGAATCATGCTACAATATTAGTTATTTAAATAATATCTTGTAGAATTCTGGTATTGTAGCCCCTTGGTTCCTTTCAAAAACAATTAAACATCATTACGTTGTATTTCGCATCCTTCCAAAAATAACCTTTCATTAGTGTTCTTATTCCTATGTAATATTTTTGTGTAATCCAATTCATTTCATGTCCAAACATCTGACCATGTACAGCTATGGCTGAATCATTGGTCTTTCCCTCAAAGACAATCATTGTCTTTAAGGTGTTATTTTAATATGTTTCCCAAGTGGTCATTTTGTTTGGCCAATATATAATTTATTACTATGACCACATGGGATAAAGTATACTATCGAAGACTTGTTCCCAGTTGGTGTGGGGGTCCTTTTCATGGGAGATCAATTGTCCGAGTGTCCTGCTAGGTTTAAATGAAGTATGAAAGTTTTTTTTTTTAATATTCTATTCATATAATGTACTACAGGGGTTCCCAATCATTTTGTACCCTAGAGCATATTCAAAAATACAGATAGGGTGGTGGACACCATCTATATTTTCCCTAATGACGAAAATATTTGTGCGGATGTCAAAAATGTGGTAGAATCTGGATTGAATTACCTCTATTTAGCCAATTCCTCTACTATCCCCACCACAAAATTCGGCCATCTGTGTGCATTGCACTCAAGTTTGTCCGCGTTAACTTGGCACAAAAGGTGAAATTAAAGAGGTCAATTCACAAGAAAACAACTGCTAAAATTGGTGGCCTAACCACTCACAATCTAAAACAATGGGATCCAGGCGCTGCCAAGTTAACGTGGACAAGCTTTCGTTTCGTGGTCGAACAACGGCGGGCACACACAAACTGGTCAACAGGTGCTATGGTCCCCATGAGCACAGGGTTAGGAACCCCTGCTCTACTGTATAAAAGAACCAAATTTTCAAATTTTCCTTTTACAGTCATTGTTATGGATGTAAAAAAAATAAAAATATCTAAATAAACATTGTACTATGCTTATTTGTTAATGATCTTCACAAAAATTTTGATCTTTTTTTTATAAATCTTGTGACACGTGACACAAATTTTATAAAATAAATCAAAATTACAACAATGTGATTTTTCTTTTTTTATGTTACATTTAGTTATAAAGTATTACAAATGACTCGATGAAAAAATTGACGTAGAATGAAAAAATAGGCTTTATTTACCAACAATTTAAATACGAAATGCCTCAAATCCATGTGGTGGTGTATATTTACAGTATATACTGTTTATACATTATATGGCCCTTGAAAATTTATAACTTTGAAATATAAAAATGGACGTTTTAATTATCTATCAATTTAAATTGTCCATTTTTATATTTTACAAAGGTGAATTTTAAAGTGTCTAACATTTACTGAAGATGGGAATAGTGGTTATACTGTAACTATATACAAAGTATGAGTATATGTATAGGTATATATAGATATACAATAAAACCCCGACAGTTCGAACCCAAAAGTCAGCCCAGTCCGAACATAAAAATAAATGTTTTTTTGTATTATCTAATACGCTAATAGGCTGTAGGAGGTGGTAGGTCTGAGATCCAAATGCTAGTACTCTTAGCATCTGGATCTCAGACCTATCATTGTTCTGTAGCCTGTTAGACAATAAAAAAAAAATTTAATGGAGTATATAGAAATTCTGTACAATTCAAACAACTCGACCATCCGAACAGAGGTTGATCCAGATTATTTCGGACTAGAGGGGTTTACTGTATAAATACAGTAGGCTATGTATAACAGTATATACTGTATCAACAGTATCTAGTAAAAAATTCAATATATCACACAATACAATATACAGTAATTATAAACATTATACTTCTTACTTTATATATTGAGGTGGCATCTGCATCCATCTGAGAAACTTTCCATTTAGAATTTGTGGTTTCTGCAGTCAAATTTTGTATCATGAATCCAAAAGCAAATGGACAATCAGAAGTAGTCATACTATCTTCATATCGTATATGAACATTTGTTACAAATATCTAAAAATAAGTAAATAGCACAGATGATTCAACTTCTTAAATAAGAAGAAGAAAAAAAGATATCCAAAATAAAATAACTATAAGTATTACCTGAACATTATTAACAATAGTTGTCAAAAGTTTACTAAAAAAGCCTCTATCATCTTCATCTAAACAATAAAATAGACAGCAATTAGAATGATGATAACACTAATAATATAAATATTGTATAAAATTTTTAAAGGAAATTACATTTAAATATTAATTCTCTTTCAGTTCAAATTTCTACTGAGATTACTAAGATTAAAAATAAGTTCAAAGTTTTATCAAAAGATGTCACTTTAGCCATGTACTTAAGGATTTTATTTACTGTGCCACATACTCCTTACAATGTACATAAGGATTTTATATATCGGTACTGTATATACAGTAGATTGTCAACATATGTACATTAGCCAGGCTTTCAGATAATTATTCGATGATGACTTCCATTGACTCCCTAAAATTTTAAGGTTGCAGTCAAACAATTTGATTGACTGCCACAATTCTAACATGGAAGTCAAATGAATTCCATGATGTTTTTAACCAAAAGTTCTTAAACATATCTAATAATACCTAAGAATACCTAAGAGTAGCTAAGAATACCTAAGAGTACCTAAGAATAGCTAAGAGTACCTAAGAATAGTTAAGAATAGCTAAGAATACTTAAGAGTACATAAGAGTACCTAAGAATACCTAAGGGGACATAAAGAGTGCCTAAGAATATCCAAGAATACCTAGAGTTCATAAGAATACCTAATAATAAATGACCAAACTAGCCTTTTATTCTATTAGATCATTACACCAGTGTACAGTAGCTTATTGTATATCAGTGTATATACAGTAGGCAGTTCTCAAAAGATTTAAAAATGCTGTTATCGTTCGTATTATTGACAACTCTAGATTTATGCTTTGACGTCGAGAATTTATATGCTGCGTAGGGTATGTCTATTGACTTCCGATTGACGGCTATAATAATTTTCCCAGATATTTTTTATAAAATTAGGGCATAAATGATGCCAAAACACCCCTTATCTAAAAGCCTGCTATACATAAAACAAATAGTTATGATAACAAAAGGACTATATCATAATTAAAAAAAAAATTAAACATAAATTGGAATCTACCTTTAGAAGCTGTATGAGAGGTTTCTAAAGAATCCAATCTCTTTTTTTTCATTACGCGCAAGTGCTGGCGTTCTTTTTCCGCATCATATCTTTGGTCCGTCACTGGTCCTGCCAGTATCAGGACGTCATCTATATTTATAATCACTGGTTGTGTGTATAAACTCGTCCATGGAATTTCTAAAGTTATCCTAGCTGTTTAAAAAAAAATAAACAAATGCTAAGACAATGCAAACTCTATATTTGAAATACTGAAATTAAAGGAGAATATACACCAAAATAGAATTTTACAGGAAAGTAAAATAAAACTATATCTCGCAAATAAATTAATTTTCTAGAAATAAAATATTTTAAGAATTCCGAAGCATTTTTCTTATATACATACTTAAAGTAGTCTACCTTATTATAAGAACAAATAGTATAATTTTTATTAACAATAAAACAAAATATATCACAGACTGTCACAGATTATAAGACAAATAATTGAAAAACGTATTTTTTAATCGTTGGTTCATTTCGGCCAGCCCCACGAGAGCAACCTACTCCTGGTATTACGGGCTATACAGGATACCAACCAGGTTATGGACCACACACACTATGGCTCGCTCTTAATATCATCTTGCTAAAATTTCCTTTTTTTATTGCTAGTTCCCTAATTTACCTTCAAATTTGTCACTAATACTTTGATGATATTTAAAAGTAATCTTTTTTAGACTCTCGGAAATGTTTACCAATAGTTTTTCTTTTTCTTCAAGAATGGATTATAGTTAATGTTATTAATATTGTGTTATTGCTGACCCGACACAAGAATAATGAAACCAAATGATATTTTTTTTCATTTATTTCAACAAGTTTTTTTTTAGATATCTTAATTTTCTTACTTATTTAACAGTATATAGCAATTATTAATTTATTTTATAGACATTATTCAACAATTTGATCCAGAAACAAAATTTTGTTGTTTTATCATAAACCAAAAGGTTGAAAAATATCACTAAACCAAAAATCTGCTGATCACAATATTATTGTCAACTCTAAATTTTATTCCCAAACCTTCAATTTTCTGGAGTTTGACTGCATTCCATCTTTCTGTTTATAGAGTATTAATTTTGGGAATGATTCTAATTTTAGTGAGTATAAATTCTGTCCCTTGTCTAATCTTAATTTCTGAGGAAAGGTTGGATCTCTTAAACATTTCCTTTGAGTAAAATTTTAAAAATAATTTCTGTATTTCTAGTCATAAAGTTATCTTAAAGTTTTGATTATAATTTTAAGTTTTTTTTTTGGGGGGGGGGGGGGGGGGGGGAGGATTTTTTAAAAAATATTTTGTAAATTTGTAAGATTCATTATCATATAATTATCAAACATTCATATATAGCTTGAGAAGTAGAATTCAACTGTTTTTTTTTAAATATTTTGAGAATTTATGAAAATTTAAAAATGGCAAAAATTTGTTGTTATGAATGCAAAGTTGAAATTTTCCATGAAGATAAACTGGCTTCTCATATCAATAGGTTTTGCGCGAAAGCCAATTTTTGCACTCAAGCTATATGGCAGATAAACTTGGAAAACAATCTCAAGGAAACCTAGATCCAAAAATAAATATATGTAAAACTAAAAAAGGATGTGTACTTTCAACTCATTTAGAGATCATAAATAAGAATCTTGCCATTAGTTATTCAAAATAAAATGACATTTAATAGTAAGACCAACTTAAATGTACAGTACTTCCAGGGCCGTCTTTATACATTTAAGCGTCTTGGGCTAATAATATCTGGCGCCCTTTTTCATAATTTTCATATTTACATTACATTCGTATTTACTGTATGTCCAAATAATACATTATGTTAAATATTTCAAAATCTATAACAGATACAAAAAAATTTAAATAGTATTTTTTGTTCTAATTTTTATCAGGAATTTTAATATTTAAAGAAAAAGGATTTCTAACAAACAGATTTTTTTTATGATTTTTTTTCTAAATATCGGCTATAAAAAAAAAAAAAAGCTAGTTCATCTTACATTTTCCATTGCTGTTTCTCTTTCGTTGGAGTTACAATTTTTTGGTTTTGATTTTTGAAATTTGCATTAAATTCTGATTTAAAGAATGTATAAGGTTATTTCTAAATGTTTTATAATATTTGTATTACGCTACCTGAAAGTTAAAATTTCAGAATCGCTTTTGATAGATCTTGAAAATAATAACACGGTGAACCCAAAACTAAAGAAAATTTCAAACGATCCAGAAATACGTTCTTTTATATCCTGTTTAATATGCCTAAATAATAAACAAATTATTAACACTGTTACCCAACTAAAATTACCTTCGAAATTAGGTTATTCCGAATAGCATATAAATAATATATTGTGACATATATTCTGCTAATATAAAATATAAATTAATAAAATTTGGCAACCTGACTCATCTGGCGCCCTAGGGCTAAGCCCTATTAGCCAAATGGTAAAGGTGGCCCTGAGTACTTCTAATTGCATATATTGCTTAAAGACCTTCTCAAACAGTTCTATTTAACAATAAATCTTCTGAAGAATTTAATACACCATAAATAAATATACCGGTCCTGTAAGAAATGATAATTCACTAGTACCATAAAATACTGTAAATTAAAATCTATTTTTTAAATAATGGGAATGTAAAATAAATAATTAATGTAAAATATTTTTTAGTTCTTAATAAGATTTATGTTTAAAGCATGAACAAATTTTTTAATGAGGTACCAACAAACAGTAAGCTTAAATCTATTTAACTAAACAAAAAGAATCATTCGGAGATAAATTTACTTACCTATATAGCCTGCCTTTACTTCTATTGGTAAATCTAATTCAAACTGTAAAAGAAATCAAGGAAACATTTATTCCATTTGTTTCATTATAAACATGAAAATACAGGCTGTTTTCAAAATCAGTTGCAACATATAAATAAAATAAAACATTAATTGACTGACATGTTCAACTGTGTCTGGTATCGATTCTGCTTACTGATACAATCAGATACATGTATCCAGCGCTATTATTAGAGAACCTATATCTAATTAAATTTCAAAATTATATATGTTAAATGTGGAAGTGTTGGGCTATGAATATCCTATGGCCCAATAACTTTAAAGACAAAAACATACACCAGTATAAGTTCTGAGAATGGAATATACAGTACATTAAATAAACTATAGAATAGCAACTGGATAAGACATCAATACAAGAAACAAGGTTAAATAAGAATTGGGAATTTTGGACTCTTGTGTTTAGAATGTTTGGTGAGAATAGGCGAGGCAACAATGTACCGTAAACACATTCAAAACAAATTTTATTTATTTCATAAAACAATGATCAGGAGAGCAATAAACTTAGAAGGAATCAAAATCAAACTGTATCTTTATAAACAAACCAACATATTCAACACAATCTGTTTATTTTACTGTTAACACGTTGACTGCTACAGTTGTATTGAGTGGCTTTGTCTCCAACGCCAATCCGAATTAGGAATGTTACTAAATTGCTAGTTTTTTATATCCTGTTTTCTGATGCCAGGTTTATTTTTCAATCTTATATCAGGTGCCCACTACCTATGATTCATCAATTTGGTATGAATAAGCTCGTATCAGACATTAATAACAAAGTTATCATTTATGAGATAACTAATAGGTGGTGTCCTCTATCAGATCATCAACAATGAGTTAACTCGTAGTTGGTAGTCAACGTGATAATTTTATTTCTAAGATTAATATTCTCTCTCTATAATGAAGGAATTCCCACCCCCACACAAAGGCTCTATCTGCCCTCTAAAAGAATTTACAAGGAGAAAATACCAAGAGGTTTCTAAGATCCCTTGAATCCAAAGGGGCGGAGGGAAACATCTGCCCCATTGAATTCCCTTCGTATTTCTTCACATGCAAAAAAATGTGACTTTTGGTGTAGAAAGAGGTACTGCAACTTAGCAGAAAAGAAAAACTGTGATATTGTAGCCTATATGGGAATTTTGCTAACTTTTGATTTAAAATTCCTTGATTCAGGAGTGTACCACTTACTCTTACAATATTATTAAGATGTGTTATATTTGAATGTTGAATGAGTGTGTATATAGTACTAGATTATAATGGTAAAGCCTAACTCCAGGTGGAACTAAAAGCTAACGCTAGAAATAATCATGCAATTTAAGCTTTTAATTGGAATAAGCGGTAAAATATATTGACTTACCAAAGCCTCTGGTTTCAACTGAAGATCATTTAATTCTACATTGCCTGAAATAAAAAAATAAAAGCAATAATTAAAGACTTTTTAACCCTTACAGCCTTGAGTACTTATTGAATTTTATAATTTAAGTTTAAAAATACACTTTTTTTTAAACAAAAATTAGTTAACGAGTAGACACTTTTATAAGGAGCTCGTTTTTCTTTCCTTTTAATTGATTATTTGAATTAAACCCTTTTTCTATTGATTTAAGTCTGAGGAAAAACTTTTGCTGGATATAAATCTGATGTCAGATGATACGTTTTCACTAAATAGCACACTTTCCACCTGAATTCTAGACATACCAGATTAAAAAATCCTCACAAGTGATTAAACTTTCACTTTCTACTTTCTCTTGATAATAAACCCGTAAGATAGGGCAATGGAAAAAATTTCAAAGTTTAAATTATAGACTCAGACTTGTAAATCCCATAACTAATTGAACCTTACAACTCTTCTCTTAGCTTAATTCTTAAAACTGAAATTAAAAACAGTTGCCTAAAAATAAAAAGTCAGGAGAATAAATTGTTTCTGACCATTTCATTTTAGCGAAGAAGGAAAGTGTTGTAAAGCTATCTGATTTTGTCACTCTCAAATGCATGCCCGAATGTTTAAAAAGATTATGAGGCCTGCACTACATGGGTATCTCAGTAATAGAGTGACCTCAAAATGCTAACCTGCTGGAACAAGCATACCAATTGGTTAGAAATAAAACTTGTAACCCAGTTACATCTTGTAAGTACTTCCATACTTTTAAAATTGCATCATAATTATGCATCGAAGTGACCAAATCAAATGAAGATCACAGGGATTTTTTTTCTGCTCATGCTTCTAAGCACATTCTTCTGTATTCAAATACAAAATATGTGAGATATTGGAAGGTCAAAGTTCATATCCCACTTTCTAATACTAATAGAAATAGTCTTCTTTATAGAGATAAAAGTAGGCACAGATAAAAACCCTGTCATACACAATCTTGAGATTTAAAGATCCGGAATAAAGATTTTCTTCAAGTTCAGACCATGAAATGTTTTTTACAATATAAAATTTCCTTACTTATTACATTATTTAATATTAATTATATAATATATTTCATTTTAATTATTAGTTCTTTATTATAGATTTAGATAATTATTATTAATGTTAATGTAATATAAATTATAATACTACTAAAATAATATTCTGCATTCTATATTCTTCTTTATTTATGTGCCATGTAGGCCTACTATTCTATCAGTGTTCTGATTGACTCCTCATTCAGAGACATTATATAATTAACTCAATTTAAAACTTATTTGTTCCTATTTTCCATTTCATTTTGCTCTTTAATTTTGTTTTCTTCCTATTTTTATATTTTCTCTGTTAGCCCCTTCATTTGCATTACCCGTATCTCTCAACTTTTCTTCCTATTGAGCCTGTTATTACCCAGTGTTTGGTCCACTTTTGACCCTGTTCCAGTATTGTAAATCTATACAACTATCTTGTGTAGATTTTGCTTCTGTATCTTTCTCTTAATGTCCTCCTTTCTGCATAACTATTTACAGTATCTTCATTTTTATTATATTTGGGTGGGCTACTCATATTTATTTCTGTTGCATCAGAAAATTCACTATCTGAAGACTCTTCCCTGCTGAGTTTTTCCTTGCCCATTTTTCTCCAGCCTTCTGGTGA
>PXIH01S0011191.1:9908-20559 GCA_003024985.2 Euperipatoides rowelli | reverse complement strand
TAAATTGAAACAAGTTACATTTTTATTTATTAATTAGGCTAATATAAAAAGATTTTAAAATTTATCCAGTTATGTTTTTACCCCAAAGTAATAATTAGCTGATCATTATTTAACATTTTAAATTTTTTTACAGTATCTTAGTTCAGCATGATAAACAAAACATGGGCAAAGTGCATCTCCACTTAATAAAAAATGAATTTTCTTTGCTGCTTGGAAATCTATGGTAATCATTGTCAACCAGCAACATCATCTCTGAATTTAATTCAACTAATTGTTCACAGTAGACTCCAATAAATTTCACAGAAATTAGTTTTCCCAGTCACAGTTAGCCAAGTACAAGGCTCAACGCTAGTTCCAAACTTTCAATGAAATTGCAAATTATGAAGATTTTGTTCATTTGGATGACTCCAAGGTTATTCCAAGTTGCTTCACTACTAATCTAGAAATTTTTGTTCTATGTGAAGTACTATTAAACAGCAAAACCCAGTGAATTAACAGGAACTACACATTATGATGAGTATCCAGGGACAAATAATCGCAATTCAACTTATAGACGAAAAAAAAAAAACGATTGAAACAACATACATTGGATGAAGTTCTCGCATGCTAAAGAGACTGAAAACAAGCCAAATAAGCATAAAGCAAGTCAGTCAACTGCAAGGAATGTTAAAAAAAATCAAGGACACCACGAAAAAAGGATCTAGCAACTCCAGAATCAAGCTCGTGATGACATTAGCGAAGGCCAAATTTGTGATTCAATTTCAATTGAAATTACAGATGACATCACAGAAGCCAATTATGAAGTACCAAATGCATCTAATGTCATCCCTGGATTATTTATATTTAATTTTAAAGGAGGAAAATATGTACAGTATGTGTCATAGATACTGTTGATAGGGAAATTGTGATAAAAGGATTGAGGTGCCAAAATGATGAACACACACTTTTTATTGTTCAGAATGAGAATTTAATTTAATTTAATTTATTTATCAACGTTTAAGCTTTCGCTTATACTACAAAAATTAAATCGTTTTACACTTCGTCATAAATTGATTTCACTCAGATTCCTGCAGTGCTTCCAGTACCAGATCATTAAACAGTTGGAATAATTTTAATGTATGAATTTCCAGAATTTGTCAGTGTGTGGGAAAAAGATTAAGTTGAACAAAATGCATCCTTTTAGTTAATTTGGTCTACAGGACTAAATTACTAGTGCAACCAGCCAAAGTTGTTACAAAACACCATTTATTTTTTAATTAGCTTTATGTTTGCATTTGTTTTAGTTAATGCTCATATTTAGCAGCATACCTTGAATATTTTTTGTTTATTTTAAAATACATGCATTGTATATTACGTATTAATTAGCATCGATAGGTAGTTAATAAATGCTTATTTTCATTAAATTTTGTTTTTGCTGTTTTGTTGTGATAAAAGTGTACATCATACTTTCATTGTGCAGTTTTAATGGCTACATCTGCAGCTTACTTGTGAAGTGAAAATTATTTTCTTTGTTGAATTTGTAGTAAAAACCTTGTGAAAATAATTTATATTTGTTTACATTTACCCCATATACCATAACAATAAATTTCTGAGATAAAAGGAGTGATATTACACTATTTGTACATAAATATTATAAAAAGCACACACTTTGCCTAGCTGTATCCCTTCAGTTATGTATTACATCTCTCAAATACAGTGGAAAAATATTACATACAGTAGTTAAAAATTCTTAACCAATTGTTTACAATAGCCCCACTAATAATATTAGGAGAAATAAAAATAGCCTAAAATTATAAATAGGTCTATATTTAAAAGAAAAAAAAACATTTTTTAAAAATTAATTTACTTAAAGTAATCCAACTATAAATTACTGTATATTAAACCTCATAAACTTGATAACTTATTATCAACGGTAACCAAATTTTATTAAGTTCAGTATTTTTAGAAATATCAATGAGGGAAAAAATATTTTCTTTACCTTCCTCCCTGAATCATCAGAGTGTATCCCTGAGAAAATCTGTGGAGAATGTTGCATCTGTTGATTCATGTTTCCATGGAAATCTAAATAAGTATAAAAAATTATTAAATAAACCTTTAAAACAATATTATAGAACTTAATCAAATTAAATATTTTAAAAACATTTAGGCTACAAAGTCTAATACAATTTTTAGGCCCATCTATTAATTTTGCATTAAAAACTAATTTCAATAATTTTATTAGAAAATTCAATAATTTAAAAAAAAAAATTAGACTAGCCTACATTTTGTTTACAATTTTTTTTCTCCTAATTGAAAACTGAAATATAATTTAAAATTTTAGCTTAATATAAAAAGGAAAGGAAGGGAAGTGGATGGGGGGGAATTTTTTGTTTTTTAAGGTATGCTGAAAATTTTATTAAAAAAAAAAAGAACTTTCTAAACATTATGAATTAAGAAATCGTTTCACTTTCATAAAATATCAGGATAACACTTTTTTTTTTAATCATTGGTACCATATTCATCTTTTATTTATAAACTTTGAATCTAGAAAATCTTTTATAATTAACATCCATTAGAGGAGCAATTATCTACATCATATTATTGATGTAACAAAATATAGTATGGTGTCAAAAGTATTTGAGATGATTCAGTTTTGCAGATATGCTTACAAATCAGAGATCATTGATTTACATTCAAGTAAAAACTACATTTTTATAGAAAACTATTTTAATATTTTAAACTTTTGCTTAAAAAAATTCACAAATTCAACCAGTAAAAGTTCAACTGTTAAAAAGGCTAATTTTGTTTGCAGTGAATTCACAATTTAGTTAAATCCAAATGATAAATATTAATGAAAAGCAAATTGTTAAGCAACAGCAACTGATATTATTGGCAAGGATAATTTACAATAATCTAAATATTCAGCATCTTTAACAAATTACAGTAAAATGATGAACAAGTGTGCACATAATCACTGAAATAAAATGCAGATGGCACGCTTACCAGGTCATTCATTAGTAGTTTGTTACTTCCGGCTTCCGGTTCCAGTTTTATCTAGGTCAAAGGTCACTTCCGGTTTGAATCCAAGCTGGCTGGCTTCCTGTTCCTGTTTTGGCTAGGTTTAAGGGGGTTTTTATAGGAAATGTCATAATATAATGTATTATGGGTAATATTGGACTTAAGTCCACCCATAATGCATTGTAAAATCCAAGATGGCTGACTTCCTGTTCCTATTTTTAGTAGGTTTAAGGGGTTTTTAAGACCGGAAGTGGGGTAATTAGAGATTTGACTTCTGAGTCACCATCAAGTGTTGTATTTAGGTCAGGCCACCAGAAGTGACGATAAAAAAATCCAAGATGGCCAACTTCCTGTTTCTGGTTTAGTGTTTTAGGTTCCCAGCCATTCTCTATTAACCGGCAATTCCGGTTTAGACTCCTCCTACTTCCGGTTCCTGGTTTGGTATATTAGGTTCTATACCAGGAAGTGATAAAATCCAAGATGGCCGACTTCCGGTTCCTAGTTTAGGTTCCCAGCCACTTCCGGTCATGCGCAGTAGGTCACTTTTTATGAGCCACTTCCTGTTTAGTTTCCCAGCCACATTACCCATCATGAAAATTGTATAACTCATTAATTTATTCAAAATGGCGGATATTTTCAAAATGTCCACCAAAAATTTTTTCAAAAAAAGTAAAAAAATCGAAAATTTTTAAAAAGCACCCGATTGAGTTTTAAGTTGAATTTGTAAGAGATAATGAGATATTACATTATGTAAATTTATGGGTGAGTCAATATGTCGAAAGGAGTGGAAGCTAGGAGGGATGAAAAAAAAGATATTTATAATCGACATATTATTTTCCTTATATGATTAATATAGCTATCATAAACTTGAGCGCAAGTCATCTAAGATAATATAGGGATTCCCCTATTAATAAAGCCTACTCACTACGCTTGTTAGTTAAGATTTCCCCATTCTTGATAACTAAGAGATTTTACCCACAGTGCATTCGTCATCTTTATCCTTACACATTTGAAATATTTATAGATTCTCCAATAAATTAAAAACATGTATTTACTTTAAGAAAAATAGATGAATGAAAACATTTATTTCTAGAGAGAGAGAGAAATCTAAGATTCCTTGAGCCCATTAACGTGGAGAACAAAGGAAATCCTAGACAAAAGAAAATTAAGTAACGAAGCTTTTGTATTATAGCGGGGGTAGTTTTTACTAATATAGCTAAATTAATATTAAATAAAAATACGATGAGATTAGTTTCATAATAAATTAAAACAGCGAAAGCATATTATACTCGATAAAAAAAAAAAAATCTTAAAAAAAAAATCTAAAAAAAAAACAACAACATACAGTATATAGGTTAGCACAGAAGCAGCGAACTAAAAGGAAAATATAACTTTCCTTACACTGATACCGTTATATTAACAATAAAACTAAAGATATATATTCCACGGAGTTACACTATATATTTCAATTTCAATTCAAACTTTATTGCTACAAAAATAAAATTTCAGCAATGGGGAGATGTCTTTTCTCCTCTATTCATCTACAATTTTTAAATTAAATTTTATATACAGTACTTTCAGTTGGCTTTACTAAACATTTTTCTATATATAAAAGACAAAACAAAAGAAAAAACAAAATACAAGATTTCCTTAGACAAAACTCATTTTGTGTTTGTCATAAACATCTTTTTAGGTCATAAAATACCAAAAAAAAAAGACAAAAAAAAAACATTGACCTTCTCTATCTACCCAGTGGAGGGCCAGGGGAGGGAAAAGAAAGCAATTATAGTTATACACTATAAAAAATTGTCCTATTTATTTTTCTTTTAATTTTAAATTACCGGTACCATATTATTTATTCTTATAAATTTTACTATCTTATACTACTACTCTCTTCTGACCTCCCCCGACCCTCCACCGTCACAAACTTACAAACCGTCAGTTCTCCTAACATGAATTATCATGGTATATTATTCATTGCATTTATTAATCTACTGTATATGTGCTTCCCTGTTCCATAACCCCCTCAATCTTAGAACATAGAGCAAATATTCATATAGTTTGCCTTTATCTATTTTATTTACGAAATCCAAGAAGATGTTTGATTAGAGACATTGTTCTAGTAATCTTCATTTTTTTTATGTTTCACAATATCTTTTCTAAATTGATCAAAATGAGGACACACAGTCAAAATATGGAAAAAATCTTCTTTTTCCTTTGTGTTACATAAGTCACAAGTTTCATTTTTATTAAAGAAAGAAAATCCCTTTATATAAAAAGTGTTTCCCATAGATGTTTTTATCTGGGCATATAGGGCCACTCTCTCTAGTAAATTATTTGTTACATAATATGANTCTGCAATATTTATTTCACAATATTTCAGATAAGATTCACCCCACATATTTTTGTTGCATAAGTTGATACAATCTTTTTGCATCAAGTTATCATCTATTGTTTGAAGTATTTCCGATTTAAAAATCCTAAAAGATTCTGGATCTTGGGATTGTGTCAGAAAAAAGTAACCCATTCCTGAAATCAGCTTATTGGATTCCTTAACCCAATTTCTAGATAAACCAACCTCTTGTCTATCAATATTATTCATCAAATAATCAAAACAAATTCTAGGGTATCTATTCCTTGACAATGCCAAGAGCTTAGACCTATAACTTAGAATCAAACCCACAATAACGTTGGCAACTGTCTTCAATCCCAATTCTCTGCGCACGACTGATCCTTGAGTCATATAATGCAAGTTATAGTATCTTTTATAATAAAAATTTTGTTAACACTTCATTAACATAAAGACTAGTAATAGCCCATATTTCAGAAGCATATGAAAAACAGATTTGACCATGGTACAAAATAATTTTTTTGCTGTATTAAGATTAGACTATTTTGCTACTTTTAACATGGATATAATTCTATTCGCATTTTTTCTAGCCTTATCAATTCTTTCTTTCCTATGGTGAGAAAAATTCCCATTATAATCAAATCTCACTCACAGGTATTTATAATGATCCACTATTTCTATTATTTCGTCCTTCCATTTCCATGAAATTTTTTTGTATTTATTAGTACCATTCCTGAAAACTAAAATCTTTGTCTTGCTATGTTTACGATTAAGTAATTGTTTCTGCAATAATCATAAAAAAGATTGATCTTTCTTTGTAAATTGACTGGAAAATCCACTATCATTACCGAATCATCTGCAAAAAGCAGCCCGTGGAAAAAAAGTAACTTTTATTTGAACTCCATGTATATCACTCAGTTCAAGGCTCTCCATAAAATCATTTATGAAGAAAATAAATAACATTGGACTCAGAGAGTCACCTTGTAAGATACCCCTTTGGATCTCAATTTCATAGTTAGATACTAGATCACCAAAGGTAATTTTAGCTTTTTTATAAATGTTGACTATAACATTCAAAAACTTAGTACTAATACCCCTATTATATAATTTATCAAAAAGTATAGAATGTTCAATAGAGTCAAATGCTTTTGATAAATCGGAAAAAGCCGCAAATAGTATCCCTCCTTTTTGATGTATTTTTTTATAAACCAAAGTATTTAAGACAAATATATGGTCCACTGTTGAATAACCTCTACGGTAGGCTGCCTGAGCTTCAAATAGAATATGCTTTCTTTTTAACCAACCTACGAATCTTTGACAGCATGCCCGAAAACAACTTAAAAAAAACTGTAAGAAGTGATATAGGTCTAAAATTTCTAGGGTCAGTTTTGTCTTCCCCTTTATATATTGGAATAATTTTTGCTTTCAACAAATCAACTGGGATATCACCTGAATGCCAAATACTGTTGTATTTCTGAAGAAGAATTTAAAAAAAAGTCAAATTTAAATTTTTTACATGTTCACTTAGTATTAGATTGTATCCCGGTGCTTTCCGTTGTTTTAGTGATTTAATCATCATAGATAACTCAAACATTGAAAAATCTCTATCCATAGTTCCATCAACTATTAAAGTAGGGATTTCAAAATTCAAATTGCTACAGCTCCTCATGTGTTCTAGCAAAAAATTCCTCCAAACTAATGTATTAATATTTGTTTTTGTATATTTCCTTGATAGATTCCTAACAACTAATCAGAACTCAGAGGGACTCTTTGTTGTCATTATTTGGTTTACTCTATTTTTGTAGTAAGCAACTTTCTTCCTGCCAATCAATTTTCTCATCTGTTTGAGATTCTGAAAGTCTATTTCTTAAATAATTAGTAATTTTTTTCCTTAGCTTACTTATTGTTTGGTTTATCATTTTTTTCATTTCTTTTACTTTTGTATCCAACCATGGTTTTATTAGGCTATTTTCATCTTTTTTAGATCTATCATATTTCATCATCTTCAAATCGGTGCATGTATTTGCAATAAGGGATGTAATTACTGAGAACCACATGCTAACACTTAAATCTGCTTCCATTAAATCTATTTTGAGCCTTAATTTTTCTTGGTATACCTCTTTTTGATTATCTTTCCATGTCTATCCCATGGTTTGTTTCACTGTATTAGTAATTGGTTTGAAACATTTAACCTGGACATTTATTGGATTATGATCGGAACATCCAAAATTAGCGACCTCAAAGTCACTTATGTAACGCAAGAAATCTCCCGAGCACATAGCATAGTCAATTACACTATTTCCGTTGGCACTTACATAAGTAAACTCTCCATCACTGTCATTGTGGCTGCATCCATTAATGATATATAGCTCCAGTCATGTAATAAAATCAATCAAAATCTTACCTTTTGAGTTCAACACTAAATCTTTTGATTTTCTTACGGTTAGGTCATCATATTGAGGGTAAATTTTATCATCATGGTTCCCTACTCTTGCATTTAGGTCACATACAATCATAAAAAAATATTCATTATAATTAATATCTAATAAATCAAACTCAAAATTTTCTAATAACTTAGATATGTCCTTCAGTTGGTTTAAGATAAATAAAACCTATTCTAATAATTTTACAAAATATTACAGAAGTAAAATCCACTATTATCTAGTTTTGATCTTTTTTAATAATTTTTATTTTATTTTTGTTATTGTTAAACATCCTAAAAAAAAGTATCAACCCTCCCAATGGTCTGCCACCTCCTAGATTTGAAGCCACTATTTCAGTGTGTTCATAATTAGTCATATTAAATTTTATTCCAAGTCTATATAAAAATAAAAAAAACCAATAGTTACCTATTTCTCCAAGGTCATATGCATTCCTAAAGTTTTTCATCCAGCACAGTTCCAACTAATAATGAAATCTACATGCTCAGGTGGACGTTGCTGTAATTGCTATTGCAAATCATTTAGATTAATTGGTTTCATCATTGTGGTTACTTCATTTATTGGTGTTGAGATTTCATTTTGGTTCTGTTTATATTCCACACTAGTTATTCCAGAAAATCTATTCCTGGAGTAATCAATTTTCCTCAATTTATTGTTTTCAACGATCTCATAGTAGCAGTCATCTATGACTAATTTATCCCATCTCATAAAAGCCTTATGTTTCTTTTTGGTTGCATCATTCAAGAATGGGTATAGTTGCTTTCTGGTTCTTCTTATAGTAGGATAATCTTTGGATATACAGTAGTAATACCCAATCCTTTTATTTTATTTATATTTTTAAATATAACAGAACTGTCTCTATAATTAAGTAATCTACATAATAGTTGGTATATTATTCGTAATTTGATAAGCGCCCAAAATTTCAATATTAACGTTCATCTGTTTAGTCAAAAAGTCATTAATTGATTCCTTAGGTGACCGATTTTTATTACATTTTAAACCAAAAAAGACCAAAGAGTCATTCCTATATTCTAGTGATTCGATGTCAGAAATTCTAGCACTAGTCATATTTTTATCTATAGTTTCTATTCTATTTCCATTATGAATTAATTTATCATGCAAGAATTGAAAATTTTCAGTTAAAGAAGACAGTCTATTGTTAGACTCGTCAAATCTTTCTATCATTATATCAAGCTGCCTTTTAATCTCCTCGTTTGTAATTTCTTCTTCTCCTGAAACTGTAGTAGACTCCATATTATTATTTGTTGGAGAGATTATTCTAAGTCTCTTTTTTGGTTGATGAATTTGAACGGATATAGAAGACAGACTCTCACTACTACTTAAATCTACTTGTGTGCCAATACTAGGCCCCGGGTTCATTTCAACCGTTCCTATCTTCAACACTATATATGTACTATAAACATCTACTATCATAAAAATGCATAGCAATTTCAAAAAGTAGTCACGGGTTGGCCTTCCCCGATTTTTTAGATTTATATATTTCCCTTAACATATTTAAATTTTATTCCAGTTCAAACAAAATACGTAACTCTCTACATCACCATTATTTACAACCCATATAATCCTAAACATGAACAAGGGAAAAAACAATTTATAACAAATATGTAAAATTACTAATGTAATTTTTACTTATTTTCCTTTCTAATAATTGTAGCTTGAAGCCTTCATAAGGCGCCATATTTGTGAGACAGGAAGTTGCGTGCAGCAGACAAAATCAATATTCAAATACAAAAGTTTTTATGCAAACAATAGAATTTCCANTATATTAGTAATTCTTTAAAATTTACAAAATAATTTAAGAAATTATTTAAAAAATTTTACTCACCTATTTGAAAAAAAATATTCATGTGTAAATCAATACATTTCTCAAAACAAATTACTATATCTGCTACACACAACTTCTCCCAGGAACCATCGGCTTGCATTCTATTTTATACAAGATAGCCTATCTATATAAAACAACAAAAACCATACATACTGTAAGTTAAAAAGTTTAACCTATTCAGTTCTTCTAAACAGATGAACAATATTTTACCTATTTTAATTTTTAATATTCAAATTAGTTATGTTCTTCGGGTTTTTTTAACTGCTGCTTTAAATAACCATTTTTAGTGACGATCAATAGGTCTTTGTAGTACAGGAAAAGTAGATTAATTTTTTTTTTTTTTAATAAAGTCCTAATTTTTAAATCAATTTTTTATTCTCTTTCTATAATAGTTCAGTTTTTTGAGATTACTTTCCGTCTTTAGCCTCATTTCCAAGTAAACTCTTCAAGGTCAAATCTTCATNTCTCTTGGGTTCAGTAATTAGCCTATATGAAAAAAAAGTATTCAAGTGTAAATCAATACATTTCTCAAAACAAATTACAATATCTGCTACACACAACTTCTCCCCGTTACACTATATAACTAAATATTTATTTTAATATAAAACTAAATATTTATTCCACGGAATTAAATAAATAAATATTAATAAGTTAAGGTTATACTGTACTAAAATCTAAATTAATAAAAAGTTACGAAACAAACATACTGTACATATAAAAAGTAGGGAGCAAAGCCTTTAATGTTAGCAATTCTATATTTTAATACTAACCTTGGTGTGTGAGGAAACACAACTTCAACTAGGAAAAATTCTCCTAAAAAATAATTCTCATTGTTCCACTCATATTTATAAGGTACAAACGGACCACATTGAAAATTTTTCTGGCAAAAATAGAGTATTTCTATTGGTTACTCAGTGACCGATATGAATAAATAAATATTTTCATTGGTTGCTTTTATTCAATTAACGCTTTCTTGTGGATCCTAGTCATTAGTGCTGGAGGGTATAAAAGCTCCAT
>PXIH01S0011187.1:7851-22235 GCA_003024985.2 Euperipatoides rowelli | reverse complement strand
AAGAATCATAGGATTAAGAGTAATGGACACGGCAAGAAAGAAGACAGCACTGTTGTATCCGGTTCAGAAGAATGTTAACTAGATACTCTAAATATATAAATAGTAGAACAATAAACGTAGAAATTTCCTATGGAAATTTATTTAAAAAAAATAAATAAATTATAAAATTAGAATAGAAATTAAACTAGAAAAAATTCTTACAAAAAATTGCCTATCAACGTATGCAAACCAGCGACGTGAAATGCCATCAGTCAACAAAACCGCTCGACTGACTAAGCTCCAAAGGCCAAAAAATCAAGTAGGCTATTATGTTAGTATAGGAAAGTTGATCTATAATAATACTATCAGTTCGAGTTTTAATTAAACGTCGCGCATTTTATATATATATATTTTTTTTACAGTGGTTATAGCCTAATGGGAATCAAATACGTTGATATATAATTTATGACGTCAAAAAATATTTTTCCTTCTCTGTGGAGTACTTATCTGTGGACATAGATAGAGATTACACAATCAATATCTATGCTGAGAATAAAATATTGGTTCCGCCCAATGACTTATTATGGGACGTAGATTTCATGCAGTATAAGGGTTATAATAATTAGAATTAATTCTTATTTCGAGTTTATTTATTTATTTATTTATTTATTTTTTATTTTCTGTAGATTATGTACATGCAGAGGTTATTGGGTAAGGTGAGTTTGTGTTTTTTTTAATGTATTATGATATAGAAACTTATAGAACTTATGGGGCTCTGTATTGTGTTGAAATTTATATTTTGCTTGGCATTGTGTGTACATATGTATTATTGATATGGTGATTTTAATAAAATAATAAATAATAAAAAACGATTTGAGGGGAAATAATAATTGGCGAACCGAATGACTTATAAGTTTTTTTTAAAAAAAATAAATCTCCCCTCCAATGGGAGAAGAGATTTATTTATTTTTAAGGTTAATCAATTTAAATACACCAGATAATTTTTACACTCAATACACCAGAAACAGGTTCCTAAGATGTTAACAAGGGCAGCGTACTTGGAAAAACCAAAAGCGAGCTTTTACACTAGGGAAAAAAACCATTCCTTAACTACCCAAGCCAAGGCGTGAACCTGTAGTGTACACCTCAGCATATGCCTTCGGTTCATCAAGCGGAGGCGAATCCGCTCGATCACGGAACAGAGACAATGACTTATAAGTTATAAGTCATTTGGTTTGCCAATTATTATTTCCCCTCATATCATTTTTTTTATTTATTTATTTTATTAAAATCACCATAACAGTAATACATAATACAATGCCAAGCAAAACATACATTTCAACACAATACAAAGCCCCATATGTTCTATAAGTTTCTATGTCATAATACATTAAAAAAAAACCCCCACAAACTCACCTTACCCAATAACCTCTGCATGTACATATTCTACAGAAAATAATAAAAAATAAATAAATAAACTTTAAAAATGAATTAATTTAATGTATAACAAATACAATTAATACAAATACAAATATGACTGACAACAACAGACTATAGTCCAGCTAGGTTGTCCCTGGTAATTAAAAAATAAATCTTCTCTCCAAAGGGAGAAGAGATGTATTTTTTTTTTTTTTTGAGATTTAATAAACAATTAAGAACTACACCAGAAACAGGTTCCTAAGATGTTGAACAGGGCAGCGTACTTGGAAAAACCCAAAGCGAGCTGGTACAGCTAGAGAAAAAAATGTTCCATAACTATCCTAGCCGGGGATCGAACCTGACTCCCAACATACGCCTTTGGTTTATCAAGCATACGTGAATTCGATCAACCACGAAACTGAGACAAAACCCCTTATACATCTACATCCCATCCTAACCACCCAAAAATCTCAATACTTTAAAACAAACCCCATAAACAAGCAGACAGAGTTTCCAAATAGCAAACCGTAACATAAAATATATATTTTTATACCCAAAAGGAAACCTATAAAAGGAGTCTATGTTCCCATTATCAATTTTACTTTCCCTCAAAAAACACCCCTAATTGCCTGAGTGCCATCAATGATTTTAGAACAAGAACACAGATGTTTAGTATCCTCTACATATTTCCCACACATAATATATAAGGTAGACCCAAAGCTATCATTCCAATTTTACATAATCTGCTCCTAGTCGGTAATCATCCCAGTTTTACTTTCACCAAAAAATTAGACAAATTGTCTGTTAGCCTCAGTTTAGAATTGTCCATCAGAGAAATATTTTGATTTCTATATGCCAAATATTGCATATTCTGCTGCAGATGATAAGCTACAAGTCTTCTATAATTTATATAATCAAACTCCTGCACCTGAATGATATCCCTAACCTCCCTATAATTTGTATGCCAAGATTAAAACATCCTATCAGGAATATACTCTGGGCTATTCAGCAAGTGTCTTAACAACCCATTCCCAGCTAAGGTCTTATTTATCAGATTAAAGTCCATTAATTTTTGCATATACTGAATATTGAGTATCCCTAGCCCTCCATGTTTAACTGGATACATCGCCCTCCGCTTCCTACATACTTAAATTTCCCAAAAATAATATCTTGAGTAATTTTATAAGGTCTTTTAGCAAGGGTCTTGTTAATCTGTAAAAAAGGTAAAAAATATAATAATTTTTTAACCATCAGTTTGTTAATTATTTGTGCCCACTCCATCAGACCCATGACTCTTAGCTTACCTCCATCACTCCATTGATCCCTTAAACCATCAAGAATATTATAGTATACACATTTCATATCAAAACCATCAATAGGAAAATTAATCCCCAATATCTTATCTCTCCTACCATTGTATTTCTCACTCTTATCCAAAAATTATGTGCTCAGATTTATTATATAGGACTTCAAATAATTAATCCTGGATCCAATCACAGACACAAACTCATCAAAAATACCCTCCAGTTTACCAAAGTCTCTCCTCCCCTCCAAAGCCACTGAGACATCATCTAAATAGAAAATAACCTTAACCCTGTCATTGGATCCATACACACCAACACCCTGAATTTCATTAATAATTCTGTATTAAACTTTATAAGATAAAAAGTATACATTAGAGAAGACAGAGTAGACCCCCGCATCAGTTGAAAATTCCCATATACTTTCCATTCAATAAAAGCTATGTGCTTATACTCCATAACATTTATCAACAAAATGGTCATCACACCCTCTCCCAAATATAATTTACAAATATATGATAAGTAGTCCATATTAACCATATTATATGCTGACTGCATATCCAGTCTAGCAAGCCTAGATACATTTCTATCCCTTTTCCCACTCATTGAAATTAAAAGATGATGCAAAACAACAGCAACCTGGATAGGCCTCTTTTCTATCCCTGTGATACCTTCTGGAAAAAAACAATCAATATAAGCATTAAGTCTATTAAGAATCATCCTCTGCAAAATTTTTAAACCCTCGTTCATTATAGCTATTTGTCTCCATTCATCAAACGATACAATCACNTTCTCAGTATTAGCCCCCTTGGGGATAATTTAAAAAAAGTCTTCCCAAGTTCATCCAAACATCCAGCTGTGTCTCCATCCTCCAATAGTTCATTGAAACAGTCCAACAATATTATCTTCACTCTTTGATCCATATGCTTATAAAAACCAGCTCCCAGATTATCCGGATCCGACATTACATTCATGTTACTCTTTTTTATTGTCTGCTCAAATTCACTCATGTTAAATCTACAATTGAATTTCGTATGTTCCTCACTATTCAGTTTATAAATGTTCTTAGAAGTAAAAAACTTTTCTCTTTTACCTTATAAAAATTACAATACCTCTTTTCCTTATTAACATTATCAAAAATGTCATTAATCCTATTTACATATTCTTGCTGCACATACAAAATTTCACCAGGTTCAGTAAAAATTCTCTGATTAATCCACATGCATTAATACACTGAGCTTTTTTCTTTTTCTATAAAATTATAAGTAAATAACACCAAGTGGTATTTTTTGTAGCATATATATCATTTCTTAAAATTTATTATACACATATTTTCTATCCATCTCTTCTAAATAATGAATCCTATACTTATTTTCCATGAATTCTGCATTATTATCATGAAAGTTATTTATAAGTTCATAAATTTGAAATCTAATATCTCTAATTCTATTTTGATCTTCCTTCTCTGAGAATATTGTACCTGTACAAATTTATCATAAGCAGTGTTCTTAATTATCAACCACTTCACCACTGATGAAATGCCTATATTTAATGAAGAGCATTCAGTAAATACTTCTGTAAAAATATCAGTCAGGACCTGCGGATCAATATCCGGAATAATTCCCTTTTTTTTACTTGACGAAAACCGTTCAGATGATCTGTCAAACACACATAAAAAAAGTCAATAAAACATGATCATAAAAGGGCACCATTCATGAAAAGTATTATATCTCCAGCCTATATTTCAAGGGGCCAATATCCTAGCAAGGTGATTCTGTGAAATCCTAACAATTCTAGTATAAACATGTTCTTTATCACACCATTGAGCCACATCCAATAATAAATAATCCTCCATAAGTTTATCAATTTGATTTTATTTGACCCAGTTATTGACATTAAAATCCCCATAAATATTTTGTAGCCCTTTACATATTTTAAAATTTTTTCTATCTCATCAAAAAAATCTTTCCTATCTGAGTCTATAATCGGAATATGAATGTTAACAACATTAAGTTCAATATTATTAATAAAAATTTTCACCATCATAATACCTCTCGCCCACATTGGTTACCTTCTGCCCAAAATTATAACATACTTGTCAATCAAAACTGCCATTCCCAGCCGAGACAACGGCATTCTATGCATAAATGCAATACCCGTCCTCCAAAAGCTTCCAAACATTCATCACATAAGCCTTCCTGAGTTTGGTTTCCTGCAGAAGAATAAAATAATTACATTTACTTCCAATATTCTTAAACACTGCAGCAGCCTTATCAAAATTATTAATGCCTCTTAAATTTAACGAGGCCAACTTAAGTTTGAAAACGCTATCCATAATTTGTACATAATAATAAACATCACTTCACAACAGGAAATAATAAAACAAAAATGCCTAGTATTTATTACACATATCTTGCTCCATATTAATACTAGGCTCCTCTCCATTATTAACATTCAGTTTAATTCTACTTTTCTTACTGCATATTTGAACACTCACCTTATTATCTTCTTCCTGCAAACTTTTAATATTATTTTTTCTTCTGTCAGACTTCTTTACGCTCAAGGAATTATCCTTTAAGTCTATCGCATATGCAATGCCTGAATCACCTCCTTTGTCATCCATCTCCATATTATCAATGTTTTCTTTCTCTGAAATGCCCGTATGTACTTCCGAATCAACCCTTCTTTACAAAGCTTGAAATTTTCTATTCACATTTCTCCATATTACCAGTCATCATCTTTGCCTCAGCCTGACTATTCTGACTGCTAGAGTTGCCCTCCTCTGCCAAACTATAGTAATACTCTTTGATCACCATTGCCTGCTCAGTAACTCATGCACCCACTTCCAAGCACATCAATGCATTAGCATAAGACATGGTTAATCCTTTCCCCGCACAATTAAATGCTCACCCTCATAGAACACTCCACATTTCAAACACTTCCTTTTAGGGCATTGACTGGTAATATGCTCTTTACACTTAAGACACAAAGGCGGCCTGCCTTGAACAACAAATAACAGCTTTTGTTTATCTATAAAAGTCACATGAGGGATATCGTCCAAGCTCAGGCCTTTAACAAGTATACCTTTCACTCTCACCACATTCGTAGGAAGCATAATACCACTGCAATATTTTGCTTTATCATTTTCAAAAAAAACCATATAAATGTATTTCTGCAATTTTTTCCTAATATTATTGTAACTTTCCTGAATAGGGAGCCAATGAATATTCAATCCGCAATATCGCCCGCTCCCCCATAATAGTCTGGTACAACATAATCCTCCTTAATCTTAACAAAATTCAGGTCCTATATATCTCTATTCCCCACTGTTCTGACATCTATCCCAATAAATTTGGAATTCCTAGGATAGTATATCCCTACCAAATTAGCCATTGCAATAAGCTCAATAATTTTATCAACAATATCGTCCATATTCAAACTTGTTTCTCTTCTCCTTTTTTGTTATACAGCGTAAAAATGAACCGCTTATCACCATACTATTGTTTTAGCCCCTTGTCCCAATACTTTAAAGGTTTGACAAACTTTACATATCTAGCATCATACTTCTCACTCTCCTCCAAAAAATAATCAAAATTAATAAGGTTCTTGGCTAATTGTGAAAACCTTTCAGTTTGAGCACGAAGAGAAATAGCAGGTAGGTGTTTACCAGTCGCCATCTTAGCATGCTCTCACCACAATCATTATTTCTTAATGCTCCCCTTCCTTCTAATATTTCCCAGATATTAACATATATTTTATACCTTTTATCTAATGCCACCAATGTTTCAGTGGATCAGTTGGTAAAAGAGAAGATAGACATTCTGAGCTCGAATCCCACATAGTGCATGATCATTGTGGCTTATGCATGGTCATTTTGGCATTTATTTTAAAATAAATAAATAAATAAATAAATAAAAACTAATCATTATACAAAAACCTTATTTTTCCCAATTTCTTATCCAATCCTCAAACCATTTATTCTACGATTTCATTATATTTCCATCTCTAATTCTTCACAACCATAGCAAGAATGTATGCCTGACTGCATAAGATGCAAAGTTATAAGAATAAGTTGGTTTTGGGTGAGCTAACAATAACTATACAAATATCCAGTTTAAGATTTATCAACAAGATAATTTCTCAAATGAAAGCTGACATTGTAGGGAGTGACCAAATTTGCATATTACAATCCCAACTCAAATAAAATTTATTTCACCATATCCTTTCCTATCAAAGTCATTGGTCATTGCCTTAGATGAAAGTTCAATCTGTAAGGGCTGGAAAAACCAATGAAACTTTAACATACAAGAACTAAGTATATGCTGTCTTCACGTCTATACGAATAACATATACTTCCTTTGCAAATTATCATACTTTTACTTTTGTGGAATAGGTATCTTATCAGACTATAATCCTGGAGACCAAGGTTTATTTTCTCTACTGTTTGGCTACATAAAGGTAATTTAAATTTACAGAAATATCAAAATTATACAGGTTGGGTCACAAGTCTACTTAAATATAGTTTAATAAGCACTGTCACACACAATTATTTTCATAACAAAGGTGTTGTAAATAATGTGCAGTCTTGTTCCCTCTATTTATGGCCCACTCTTTTCAGACATGGTGATTGATGNTACTACAGGCTTCATTTGGTCAGGGTTAAAAGATGTTTGTGGTTCTGACATTATACTAGCATCTGGATCTCAGACTCCATCTAACCCTTTATAGCCAATTAGAGGATTTATAACCCTTAACCGTATCCTGACCCTATGTCCAACTTAAGTATTATTGCATATTAAAAATAAGTAATAAATAAAATAGCAGTCAATCAGCTTGCAGATAGAATGTAAGCAAACCTCTGATTGACTGGTTTGGGGCTAAAGGGTAGGTGGAGTCTGAGATCCAGACACATAAATGACAAGTTTTGGGATTGGTGATCCTTTTAACAATTATTTGAGNGCTAAGTTTCTTTAATAAAATCCCAAAATCTGAAAGATTGTTATTGTACAAAATCTGGAAATGTACTTTTTTTTTATAGGGTTTGTCCCCTTAAAAAAAATATTTTATTCAAAAGTAGAAAAAGGAACACACCGTGTCAACAAGACATGGAATCAAAACTACAAAGCACAACCGAAATACATGCAAAACTGTTTCAACTACAAAAATATTTAAAAGAATGTCCTTACCCAGAAAAAGGGCCTGATAGCAAGAAAAAGATCCATAGGAAACCCAAAGGAATGAGGAAACCGATGCCTAATGACTTTGCAAGAAAAAACTGCTAGGTCAATGAGGAAAAATATAGATGAAGCAAATCTAGAGAAAAGAGTCCTGCAAAAAAGTCTGGTAAGAAAAAACAAAATCAGGATTTAGCCAGTTCTCTTCAAAAATGTGTGCTGGCAGTAATGCACCATCACACTTTGCTGCATCCAGGATCTGAAGCTGTGTGTACTGCCTAGGTCATAATGAAAGTCCTTGGAAGTTAAAGGCATTCCGTATCTTCCAAAATGAAAAAAAGGGCAATGATTCCAGGAAAAAGCAGATGTCTATTCTGAATTAGCCTAACAAAAGTATCCACAATAGTTGGAGCAAAAAAATTTAGGCTAAAAAAATGTATTATCTTTTGATGAGCNTCGCTATAATGGCGACATTCCAGCAAAATATGCTGGCGTGTCTCAGGAAAAGCACAAAAGGGGCATTCAGGATGTAAATCAACATGATACCTGGAAATAAGAATGTCAGTAGTGAAAACTGATCGAGTGGTAACTCTAAAGATAAAATTGTAGAGGTTAAGAAGAGTGTAGGCCAACNTGAATTTCCTATATATAGGAAGCAAAAGTCCCTGTAATGGTGAAGGCTGAAGATCTTGGTCAAGAACTTTGGCATAAAGCTGATATGAGAACTTGAAAGCCCGAGGAAGGTCAAAAAGATCAGCAATGTCCTGGAAATTTAACCTGAGTTTACGTAGATATGGAACCTCAATGTCATATGACGGTGGTGTATTGGTGGGTGGAACCTCCAAGGAATCATTTACATAGCCTACTGGGCATAAAATGCATAGGTGGAAAAAAATTGGGTTTAAGAACAGCAGATAAACTAGTCAGTTCATGAAGCCCAAGTCTACAATAAACCAGCGAAGCACGGAGCCTAACTCAAGACACAGGGACCAACCTTGACCTCCAGAGTATATGGTGAGCAATAGAGTAGAGTTGTTGAATAAAGCCCCTGGTGAAATCAATGTGTGGCACATAATAATGACAGACTTGTACTCAAGGGCCAGATCTAGTATCTGATCCTGAATAAGACATCGAACAGGCATACCAGTGAAAGGGAAAGGAATACCAAGAAATCTGACTGGGTGCTGCTTGTTGAAATATGGATCCATATGATTATTAAAAGGATGCCAGAAGTAAGTTGTGCTCTGATTGAAAGCAGATCCAGTTAAATCAGTGCAATGCTGAAGGGAAAGCTGAACAGCCTGTAAATCCTGTGGACCACTAATAAATACAATAAGGTCACCCACATATGAGACAACTGACAACCAAGTGCCGAGTGATAGAATCCAAATACCAAGAACATGCTGTCTGATATCTCGAAGCAAATCATCCAAATAATTTTAAAAAGGTTTGTACTCAGGGGAGATCACCAAAGGAAAAATACTGCTTACATTGTATTTGATGGAAATGTGCTTATTAGTTATATAACCAATAGGGATACACTGATAAGCATATTGGCCGATTACCGATTAATCGGCTTTTAATAATTGGCCAATTACCAATTAATCGGCCAAATTTTGATTAAAAGTCAGAAGCCCAATGAAAAATCACTAATTATTAATCACATTGCAGTAATCGGCCAACTCTTCATTAAAAGTCAGCAGCCAATTAAAAATCCCTAATCTGTTATTTATTTTGCAGTAATCGGCCAACTCTTCATTAAAAGTCAGCAGCCCAATGAAAAATGCTTAATTTGTTAATTACTTTGCAGTAATTGGCCAACTCTTAATTAAAAGTCAGCAGCCCAATGAAAAATCCTTAATTTGTTAATTACTTTGCAGTAATTGGCCAACTCTTAATTAAAAGTCAGCAGCTCAATAAAAAATTCCTAATATTCTCTTTTCAGTATTGAGAAAAATCTGATGTCTGTTGGTCAAGATTAATTAACTGACTTAAATTTAGCAAGAAATGGGTGATTTTTAAAACCGATTAATCGGCAAAAAAGTGCCGATTACCGATTAATCGAAAAGTGCTGATTAGGCCGATTACCGATTACCTGCCGATTAATCGGTGCATCCCTAATGTCTCGAGTCAAGGATGAATAACCAAAAAGTCTAATTAATTGCATAATTAAGTAGTCATCTGAGACAAAGTCGAAGGCCTTTTCTATGTCAAAAAAAAAAAAGATGGCAGCCTGAGCAAGACAATATTTTTATGTAACAAATGGTTTGATGCAGCAAACTGATAGGTGTATATTGTGCGGCTTTTAATGCCAAGATGATAAGGACATAAGAGATGAGGTAAAATAACGTTGAACCTATTGTTGAGGATGCGTGCATACAGATTTGAGTCAAATTTTTGGATATTAATAGGTCTGACTTTATTCAGTTGCAAGGTAGCCTTTGGGTCCAGGTCACTTTTACGATGGAGAATGAGATATGAATGAGTAAAGAAACACTCTGTAAATGAGTTTGTTAACCAAATATTAAATAAAATGATGAGATTTGGAATGAAGATGAATGAAAGACACTTGCAAACATCAACAGAAATAAGGTTGGGGCCAAGAGCATTCCATCTAATGAGTTGTTCCCACGTCTGTATAATGTCCTCGGCAGTGATAACAAAATTGTTTATATATTTCAGGTTTATTTATTATGTATCTAGTTACTATTTACATTACTAGGAATGAATTGAGATTATATGTCCGAATGCAGCGGAAAAGCCATGAGAGAATGAAGATGCGTACAATAATTTGAAGAAGACTGAAAAACATCAGTGAAATGAGAAAGAAAATGAGTAAGCATTGCATAACCAGTTACGTTGTGAGTCCCATTGTTATGAGTTATGGAAGAAGAAGTAGATTCTGAAAAAAGGAGGCTATAGTTAATAGGGAAATCTCCTGCCTCGAAGCGGCAATGTCTTTTTTGAGTTTCAAGACCCGACTATGGTAGATCTGTTAAGTAATTTTGTTATTCTCCTGTCTGTGCTTTCTATAAAATGGCACTTGATCCTTATCGATATTAGACATCATAGACATCAAATCATCCAGGTCAGTGAGCCTGATATTCCGATTACGCTTATGAACCGTACTAAAATCTATTAATATTAAAGTAGCAAAAGCCTCCTTAAAGGCAAAATAGTTTGTGAAATTGTTGAAAAGTAGATTATGTGCAAGTATATAAACTTCTATGTAATTATACAGAGTAAAATGAAACAACGCATGACAAGGAATCTGTGGTGTATCAAAGTTAAAATCAAGGATGCATGATCTGAAAGATGTACAAAATTGATGTTCAGGTTTAAATTTGGCATTAACGCCCTAGAGATGAAAACATAGTCCAAAGTGTTGGCGGCAGATTGGACTATGTTTTCATCTCTAGGGCGTTAATGCCAAATCTAAACCTGAACATCAATTTTGTACATCTTTCAGATCATGCAGCCTTGATTTTAACTTTGATACACCACAGATTCCTTGTCATGCGTTGTTTCAAGTGTTGGCGGCAGATGAAAGGTGATTCGGCAAAATGTGTCGACCCCCCATGAGGGCAACATTGAACAAAGACAAACGATCCAAATGTGCTTGATAAAACTGATCATGAAGGAGATCCTTGCAGTTGATATCTCCGGTCAAAAGCATTATCAGAAAGGAAATGAGCTGATTAAACAATCAATTAACAGTCTGGTTCTGTGACCGTAAAAATTGACAAGAAAATAAGTAGTGGCATTGAATACCATCGTAGCAATCAGAAAACTAGGAGAAGCCTTGCAAATGATAATATCTGAAATAAGTAGGTTCTTTGATATTAAAATTATAACCCCTTGGCAGGAACTAATGACATTGCCTTTGGTAGATGAAATAATGCTTATGAAGAGGGCCCAGATCCCCCCCCCCATTCTGGATCCGGATCTTAGATTCTTGAATGAAACATATATCAACTTGGTGGGAAAAAAGGTATTTGGAAAGAACCCTGGCCTTGTATTGTTATTGATGCCCTGTATATTTAGTGAAAGAACTTTTATGTTCTTTACGTCAGTAGCCATTTCAATCTATAACAGGTAAATCACCCCCCCCCCCAGCACATTGGAACAATACAGGGGGGAAAACTCTTAACGTTATACATTATAGCATTGTTTAAGATGTAATAAAGTATATGATAAAAAACAGTTGTTAAAAAATTAAAAAAGAAATAATAAATAAAATTGAAAAAATACAAAAAAGGAAAAAAAAAGGAAGGGGTTAGGGCCCCATATTAATTCACGAACAAAAGTTGATGGTAAAAAAACATAAAGATTACAAAGGATAACAGGAATCTGATAATGCCATCATGTAAAATCCCCATTTTCTAGTTTTAACTTTTTTTTGACCCCCCCCCCCCCTTCAAAATCGGTCAATCCAAGCAAATCAGAGGGACTCAAGGAGACAGCATCTGTGTGAGAAGGCAAACATGATTTTCATGTTGCAAAGGTAAAGTGAGAGGTGAGAAAGAATTCTCATCTTTCAGAGAAACAGGTAAAATACAATCTTGGGATTCAGTTGTATTAAATAAATCCGGAGAGGGTGCAATTTCCTGAATTTGTGACTTTTCGGTGGAATTGGTGGAATTCGTGGAAACACCTTCCATCTGGGCGAATTAGAAGTGCCCTTTACATTCTTTTGCACAATGTTGCTATAAAGCATAGGGAACAGGTGGGAGTCAATACCACCCACCACAATATAGTCATCTTGCATTGACACATAGGGCAAAGGTTTATGTCATGCCCGACCTCCCAGCAGTGAAAACAGGCCCGCGGTCGATTGGGTGAACTAATCCAAGCACGTAAATTAGATTTAGTTTTAATAAGATAGGGCAGGGAGGTGAAAGCCACCCCTTCCTTAAGGGCATAGGAGATATAAATAGGTGTTGTAGCAAGCAGGCCACTATCAGCCAAATTCTTGTAAGAAGGTCTAAGAGATAAAATAGAGCCATAATCTTGTAGAATTACTGCTAATTCCTGACTTGCCATCTTGGGTGGCAACCACAATACAGAAAAATTCGCAATATTCTAGTTATTACGGCTTCAGCAAATAAGACTACATTAGCCTTACACCTGGTAAAAGATTGCTTAAATGCATCCATATCCTCAGTGGGTTTAAAGTCAATATAGTTGTATTGAGGCAAATGTAACCTGTGTATTCATCTAATTGCTTAATTAAACTGAAAGAATTTATAACTTCAATCAGGTTTTCCATAGTAAAGCGTTGTAGCTTGAAATCACCACCAATCCTAACAAAAACATTTGAAGTGTCCTTAATTTTAATGATTTAAAATTATTAAAATTATTGACTATAGTTTCCTTATTGCTGCCAATTAATAAATGAGAAACGTGCGAATCATGTTAAATAAAATTAAATAAAAACTTACAATTATGAGGGCCTGGTAGAGGCGTAGAAGATTTGAAATGAGAGGTTATTAAACAAATTTGTGTATTGAAATATGCAGTAAGGAAAGATTTTAAACAATAACTTGAAATTGGTATAAAATTTTCAGAAAAAAAATTGATGGGTATAAAGTACATACATTCCAAAGTAAATTTATGCCAAATGAAAAACTGAACAAGGGAAAAAAAAAAAATGAATATAAAAGTAATATATCGGAAGACAAACCCCTGAGAGGCATATAGCTTACTTAAGTCGAAAATGTAACAGAATTTAAATCTGGTTAAAGATCAAGTAAACATGATCCATTAGTATATCACTGTTAATTTGCCACTGATTACACCAATGTAATAAGACTTATGACTCACTATATAAAGATGGGAAGCATTTAATTAGATAAAAGCTTTGTAAGCTATATTAAAAATTGAAGATATCAGAATACTGTACTGAAAATAAGACAAATTTAAAGAACTGTAAAATAGCATTTGTGTGTATGTGTGTGCGTGTCTGTGAGTGTGTATACGAAGGGGTAACTTTATAATAGCTATTATTAGTATACAATACTATTATAAAACAATAATGGTAATGTTGGTTACAAACGATTTTTTTGTTAAACAAATATAAAAACAAATCAATTTCAATTTATTGAAATAAATAAACTAAAACAAAAAAAAAAAAAAAGAAAGAAAGAAATCGTAACGGATTAGTTTAATCATTAGCGTTTTGTACTAATTTTAAACCTAACATTTCTTGTCATTGTCAAAATAAAATATGAAGATTCTAGAATATTAGGCTACAATGAATTCCCTGTAAATTTCCAATAATTAATTTTGAATTTAGACGCATTTACTTGTCGATTACAGCATGTTATTTTAATCGCATAATTTCTGCATTAGAGATTTTTACAAAAGACTAATGAGATTTCTTGCAAATTATCAACATTGTTAAGCTGACGAAAGTAGAAATTTTCAAGGAAGGTATTAGTTGACATTATAGATTCATTAATTAATCTAGTTGTGCGTCTAGAATAGTTCGTTCTTATAGTTTTCATTATTA
>PXIH01S0011185.1:17521-28529 GCA_003024985.2 Euperipatoides rowelli | reverse complement strand
AAAAACCACATGATATTCGTATATATACGCCGAAAGCTGTTAAGCAAATAAACATATTGGGCGCATATATACGGCTTAATCTTTTAAGAGGTTAAACTTTATTTTTCTTTGTTTTGTTTTGATTTTGACGAGAGTTTCTTTTTTTTTAGTTCTGGCTTTTTTTTTTTTTTAAAAACATTTTGTTCATTTTTTTAAAATATTTTAAAATATGGTGATGGCCAGGGTTCGTTCGTATATTTTCAAAACTAAATTTTTGTTTATTTTTGTTTACTAACCTCTTTTCCCATTTCAAAAGGCAAGGTCGCCAATGTTGTGTCCTGTTGTGTGTTTAGATTCAACACTCATGGAGAGCTGAGACATCCAGGAAAATAATATTACTTTATTATCTCAGATATAGTACATGGCTGCCTGCTGGCAAGTTAGTCGTCTGCTAATCCATACCACTCTCGTTCCCGTTACCCTCTCGCGATATCACAATTACATCACCCCATTACATACAGATTTAGTACATAACACCAGTAATCTAATGAAATTTCAGATTTAATTATAAAAATAGTTGTAGAAAATACAAATATTATCGAATTATCTTTATCTTAGTCTCATTTGAAAAGTAAATAATTTACATTCAGACTCATTTAAAATTTTTTATATGAAAGGGAGTGGGTGAACAAATAAAGTTGACTGCTTTTGATGAAAAGAGAGCATTAATTTTGCATCATATTTAATGAAATTGTTAAGACAAATGATATTAATTATTGCATTGAAATGATAAATATAAGTATAATGATTTAATATATAATAATCATAAAAAAAAAACATATAGCCTACAAATATTACTAAACTATCATAAATATCATCAAATTATTTAAAGAAAATTCATTTTACCTTGCCATCTTCTAAGTGTAAATGTTCATTAAAAGCTTTGACAACAACCCACTCAATGATTAAGCTACGAAGGACGATTAGAGCTCTTAATGTCCGACCTAAAGTTATCTGCAAAAATAAAATCAACAAATTTAATTGGAATTAAAAAAAAAACAGAAGAAAATATACACACACAAAAAGAAAATATGCTGATAAAAAAAATAAAACTTTTAAAAACTAGATTTTTTAATGTACAAAATCAATTTTTTTTAACATTTTTATATTTAATGTTTTAATTAAAAAACAAAAAACTTTCAATATAATTTTCTTGAAAATCAAAAGCATCATGTTTACAGAATGTGTTTACCTGCAATACAGCAGAATTTCCCATTGGTCTAGTAACTGTTACAGTCATGTCAGGAAATAATCGATCCATACTAGATGTTAAGCCATCAACTGTTCTAATTGAGACCAAAAAAGAGAATTATACATTTAAAACAAATATGATCCTATAAGAGAAATCAAGATAAAAGAATAATAATTAAAATAAAAGTCCTTACTGTAAGGAGGAGGCATGACTGCTATGAGCCATTTTTCTCATTCTCTTCATGCCTAAACTAGGACTAGAAGGTAGGCTTGAACGTTTTAAATTATTTGCACTTAGAATGGAATAGACATGAGTCGCATACTCACGAAACTAAATTAAAATAGACCTTTTATAAACATTTTGATATTAATATTTATATAATTAATCTGCTACTAACAAATTGCTATAAAATTAAAAAAATATATAATTACACACAAACAAAAATAAAAAAAAAAACTAGGATTTTATAAGCAGTACAAATATTAATTTATTTAAGTTAAAGTATATTTATAGGATTAACAGACCACTAATAAATTCTTTTAAATGCAAAATTTAGTTTACACTTATGGTAAATATAGAAAATTGGCAGTTATTTTTCCTGATTCTTCATAAATGTTTGAATGATCACTTTTAAAAATATAAAGTACTGAGCTAAATTTTAAAAACATATTTAGGGTATTGCTCCAACAAAAAAAGTTTCCATTTTTGATAATGCCATGATTGCTATCACAAATGATAACATACAGTACATTGCAATAAAATAAAAACATTCGGTATTGATTACATTAATCTAGTAAAATTTACATGTTTACTAGAAACAACAACAAAAAATGTTACCAATGATAAAAGCATCATCCCTTATTCTGTGTATTTTAAACAGGTTACGGAATATTTTATTTCCTTGTTTTATTATTATTTAGGTTTATTTGAAACAGTCTAACAAGTTACACAATACATTTGAGCAAACAAATTAGGCTCAATGTATGATGAAAAATAAGTTGTTTTATAAAATATACTCTCTGGCCCATGACGGATGTGAAAGTATTTACATTGTATTCCAAATTAATAAATAATTGGTGGAAGAAAAATAAAAATTAAAAGTTTTATATAAAAAAAAAAAAGTTAGACCATAAAGTCCATCCAGATTGATTCAGGAAAAAAAAAAAAGATTAAACCCGTATGTATCCATACGAAGTCAGGCTGATAATCATATAAGAAGATAGATGTCAAATTAAAAGTTACTGATCTACACAACTGCCATGAATATTTGATCCAAACAAACTGTTTACTCCAAAGCAGATTATAAAATAATAGTAACAATGAAATGAAACAAACTTGAAAGCCACACTTGAAGGTTATGTAATAAATAACCTTAAGAAAATGACACGGAATGCAAAGAGATGTAGTAGGCCAATATTGAAATGTCCTCGAACAAACCGGAATGATGAATAAATAAAAACAAAAATAAAAAAGAGAAAATTAAACTCCTGGTAAAATTCTCTTTAAATTATATACAGTAAATGGAAATATGCTTATCCAAGCAGAAATATGTCTCTTTCTGATAAGATTCAATGATGACATATGTGAAAGACCACCAAACATCCAAAGTTTCATATTGACAAAATCAAAAGATTGCAAACTGCTGCTCACATATTTGATATAAGCATTTGTAAATTATATATTTAAATAATAAAATAAAAATTAGTTTCACAAATGTTAAAATATAATTATTTACAAAATTATAAAAAAAAAGGCATATGATGTAACAAAAGACTTGTTACATCATCACCATTTTGATATGTATTCATTTTGATATCGTATGTTTTTATGATGTTTTATCAGAATAAGGATCAGTTATTAGCACCATCCTAAAAAAGTTTAATTTTGTGTGACACTTCTAGCTCAGTATTCAACATTTTTTAAGTGACCATTTGATCATATTTATTACAAAACACAAATTTAGGCATTATGTTTATGTATTTTAACCAATATTTTCATTAATCTGAGTGATCTAACTATTCAATGAGATGGAGTAATTAAATTTGTCACACATAAACTGGGACCCTAATTGATGCAGAAAGATGGTAGCTGTATTTACGACACATCTGCCTGGTTAATTCTAAACCTGAACTTACAGTACGTAATCTTCAATTTTTATAATTTTAGCCTGATCGGAAAAAAGATATGCACAAAATAATTGGAGAAATATGGTTTGCTTTTCCTCATTTAAAATGAGTCGAAGAGAGACTTTGGTGAAGCGGAAATTTAATAAAATAAAGGTAATAAGATTCATACTGAGTAAGAATATCAACAGAAAGGGTATCTTTCTAGTCACTTAAATTAAAATAATCAATTTAGTAATTCTTATAGCAACTAGAGATTGCTTATCTTTAATGGAATTATTTGCAAGGGTTCCCCAAGATGATATACTTATAATACTGTAGTTTCTTTTTAAGTTGTCTAGATACAAATTTAAAAATATAGAAGTGTTTTTTTTTTAAAATAAAGTTTTAATATCCAACAAATTTACAATAGTGTTTTGAAATTGTAAAAAAAAAAAAAAGGTTAGTATGTCTTTAAACTGTGATTGTAATGTAAACAGAACTAGAATTTCAAGAAATGAGATAGTTTTGTTTTTTTTTTAAAAAAAAAGTAAATTCTGACATGAATTACATTATTTCATTTATAAGTGATAAATTGTGAAGGATGGTAATGAGCAATCATAAGTTTTAATAATAAAAATTGGCCTAGTAGTTGAGTGGTCTCTATGGAAAGGAGCTAAACTTTGTCTACCTTGTCAACTTTATAATTGCGCCACTAAATTTTCATTTGCAGTTCTTTCCTAATGTTAAAAAGAAAAATAAGCCCACTGCTTTCTTAATTTTAAAAATTAAAAAAGTATAACCTCAAAATAAAAATATTAATTAGCCTACTACATAATAAATTTAAATTCTAATCTAATGAAGCCCCTCTCCCCCTGGAGAAAATGGAATTGTCTAAAGTTTATCTTTAGTATGTAGCAATTATAGTCAATGGAGCAGTTGATTAGCTTTTAGAAATGAAATAAGATGTTCATTTTTTTTTTACAGTTAAATAAAGTTTAAAAGGTATAGTACTGTAATTCTAAAATTGTGTTATTCCAAATAAATTGAGAAGTGTTTGTACTTTTTTCTCATTCTATTTTTTTTTTTTTTGATATAAATAAGATTTTTTTTTTCAGCCTTTCATTTTCTCCAGCTGGCAATTATTTTCCTTGGGTAGCCAGGCTACGAAACTTATTCCATTTGGTCTGGCACATGCATAAGTTGTCAAATTAAAAATAAATCAGGGTGCATATGTTTTTGTAATCCACAAAATGTTTTTTAACTATACAGTGGCCTAATATAAAATTTGTTTTAATTTCATAATATACTGTAACATGCTTTTGAATAGCCTAAATGTAAATGAAATCTCAATTTGATTGTATCAATTGCTATCAATGAATTGGAAGGGATATTGTGATATGCAAACTTAAGTTAAGCAATTACCTTATCGGCCCACTTATAAGATTGTAGGAGCTGCTGATACAGAGAAGTCTTGTCTAACACAGGATCTTGGCTAAGAAGTCCGCTGTTACTCAGGCTCAACATACCAGAAGTCAGACTTGGAATAGTCATAGAATTGATCAGTTTATCCATATCACTATAAAATCAAGTTTTAAAGATAATAAATTTAGCGCAAAAAAATATAATCATTTCAATGCAGCATATCACAAATTAATTCAACAGTAAATAGGCTAATTGTTTCTAGATAATGCAACAGCTCATTGCAGGCTGATCACTACCAAAGACTGCCCATACAAATATATTACCCTACCAATCATTAAATGATTGGTAACTCCGGGGTACAGCAAAGAAGCCTATCCATTATTAGGTGTCACATTTTATTTAGTAAACTTATGACCAAACTGTCCAACTATATACTAGAAAACGAATTTTTGCCAAATGTCTGGACTCTGGGAAACAGGCTTGGCAGTTACAAAATATAAAAAGGTACTAAGTCTGACAGTAACATTATCACCTCATTATTCAGCCTCACCTTTATTTGAAATGGTTTAAAAAAAATAGACAATCGTATAAGATCTAATAGCCAACATGGTTTCAGAGAGGGAATAATCAAATTTACAAACCTTATTCAACATTCCAATAATGGTGCTATATAAATAGGCTATCAAATTTGATAGCATTTGCTTTTTCAATTTAAAATCGGCTTTTGACCTGGTTAAACTTGAAGCACTCATCAATAAAACACACAATTTGGACTTTGATAGATATAACATTAGAAAAATAATGTTGAGTAGGGCCTATCAAGAAAATATCAAAATCATTATTCAATCATTAATAGAGGCATTCCCTAAGTTCCTGCTTCATAATGTTTAAAATCATTATGCTATACTTTGAAATATTTATCTCCTCTAATATCCTAAAATATACTGATCATGGTTCAGCAGACAAATTAAGTTATGTAATCTTCACAAGACTAATACATTTTATAAAAAGGTACCGTATCAATAATTTTCAAACTGCAACAAAATCAATCAATCTATTTTACTGTTTAAATAACATTTAATACCAAGCAAAATAAAACATGCCAAAATATCCACAGCAGCATATTACCTAGATCAGGAAATAAACTATGTCCACTTTCACAAAGACCTGTGGTTGTCCTTGAATCAAGACTTAATGTACCTTTCCCAAATTCCAGCTGATTTTATATAAAAAAAAAAAAAAGATTTGAGAGAATAAAAAAAAAAATATATCCAATTATTATTACCGGTATATCAAAATTTTAATCTCGTTAGTTTCTAGTTAACAAAACTATTTTAAATATTTTTTGTAATTGCAATAAGTTTTTAATGGCATAATTCAATTTGAAAATATAGCGATTTGTACTTGTATTTTAGTTTATTTTCTAATTTTAGGGTTTTTGGTATTCATTTATGAACTCAATTAATATTTGTATTCTATACGATGTGTAGGCTATACATGCTTTATTACAATTAATTGTTAGATAATTCTTATTGTTAGTGGAGGGTGGATATTTTAGCATTTAATTAATGTTGAGGTCAATAATGCCTATTTCTGACACTTTTGATGTAATCTGTGATCTTTCACAGGGTGCGATTCTCTCTACAACATTAATATAACTTACAGTGAGTAGCCTACATGTAGATTATCAGATATAGAGAAAAATATATCATCAAAGTTAGTTATTTAAAAATATCAATTGTAGACATTTCAGAATTTGTTCAAAACAAGATGAAATCAATCTGCAAAAAGATATTGATAGCCTAAGTTTGTGAGATGGTTTGATGAAAATGATGAGAATTAATACCTCTAAAACTACTTAGATTATCATACGATAAGTAACCTAGTATTAAATTATATAAATTCTGAAAACATATATGCAATGGCACATAAAGATTTGGAATATTCAATTATAAAATGTCATTTTCGTTACATATTATTATTAAAAAAAAAAAAATCAAGATTTACAATTTTTAATAATAGATTGAAATTTATTACTATAAAATTTTTTATATAGGGCCTAAACATTTCAGAGCAGACTCCGTTAGTTGCCCACCACTATTTTGCAGAAGAATATTAAATTTGGTGAACAAACTACAGATCACATAATAAAAGGCAAAACGCCATTTAGCACACGATATGGTGTTATTCACCAGAACTAATATCCCTCCACAAAATTGCAGTAAGATATGGGGAAATTTCAATCTTCTGAAAAAATTACAAGAAAATAGATTTTTTCCGGAAAACTATGTACGGTAGCAACTAACATATCAACTACGAATTTATCAATGAAAAAATAATGTGCAATATGACCTTAATATTAAAAAAATGCATAGAAATCTAAATTAGCCGTATAGTATTACGTAAATATTTATACATTTTATTCTAGAAAATATTTATCATTTTAAATTTTTTTAAATTAAGAAACTGTAATAAGATTAATACTTTTTCATAATAAATAAAGACTAAAACCAAATCACACAATAAAACCGAAATAGTAGCATTTGTGCCATCTGTCGGTGAGATTTTAAAATATAGTTTCCACCGTAATTAAAATTTGACGTTTTTATTCAATATCAGTATATTTTTTTTTACAAATCCTATCTTTACCACTACACGGAACCCTAACTGGACTACTATATGTAAAATACACTAAACATCCAACCCTATGATAATCAAATGAGCAATAGACTTCTGTATAAAACTTGATGTTTGTTATTGAATATCAGTGCAATTTTTTTTAAGATATTCAAGCTTTACCACAACTCTGAACCATAACTCCTACTACGTGTAAAATACACTAAATATCCAACCCTGTGATAATCAAATGAGAAATACACTTCTCAGTGAAATAAAATATACTGTATATTTATTCAATTTTAATTTTTTTTTTAAAAAAAACTCCGTCTTTCACGGCATTCCGTAACACAAAACATCATCATATTTCTCAAAGTACACTGTTTACTTTTAAATAATAGCATTTTGAAAAACAAAAATAATACCAGTTTTAAATTTCATCAGTTCATAAACTTGTCATAAATTAGAAGTAAACTCTAACGACATAGTTTAAGCCATTATGAAAGGAAAATCAATAATGAAAAAATTGTCCGTCAATAAATTAAATAACAATGGACTTGCGCCTGCACAAGCCGTTCATGAGGTTTTCTAAGACATGTAAGCTCTGATTTCTTTTGTGTTTATTTCTTTCTTTATATTCACATTTTTGAATTTACTTGAGTTAATACAAGTTGATGGACATTTTGAAATTACTTTATTGAACTTTTCCTATGAAAAATGTCAAAAAAAACTGAATTTTGCGTTACGTAAAATTCGCTTGGAAGCCTACCATTGTTTCATCAGAACCATTTTATACCTTCAACTGCTAGTTTTTAATATTTAATACAATTTTTTGGTCTTTGACAGCTTTATAACAATAACTTTTGCCTGAAATTACTTTTGGATAATTAGCCTATAATCTGCCAACAAGATATTTTTCAACTGATTTACTGTAGAGATATTAATTTTACGGTTAATACAATTTTGGAGCCTTAAGCCTAATTATGTAATCTATAAGTTTCATTCTGGCAAGTTTTAACTTAAAAACTTTTGATTATTCCCACATTTATGACTTTTTCTATAATGGTGTCTGGTTCTACAAGGGAAGATCTTGAAAGAGTGATTGATTTGATTTTCAAGACTGAGAATTTATGAAAATCATTGTTCTGTTTGGATTCTGCACTTCCTTACATTAGCTGTGTTTATTTCAAAGTCACCATTTTGTATTGACTGTGTGAAAGGACTTCATCGAACTAAATTTTATACTCATGGAAATAGAGAGAAATGTGCAATTGACTTTGGGGTTAAATTTTTACATAGAAGAATTGATGATTTTTTTCCTTTCATTTTTTAGTTATAATAGCCTACAACTATTTTAAGTCTTTTAATTATCTATGTTTGGGTTTTTTGAAGGCTGACAATTGAGGTATTCATTGGAGAATTTTAATGTCAATCTAGCTTTATGATTCACATTAAATTGTTGAGCATTTTGGACTAGTATTATTTGAATTTTTATTATTGAATTATGTATATATTTATTTCCTTTCTATTAGATAAAAAGTAGGAGGTAGTATCTTATTTCAGTATGCATAAGTGATTCTTTTTTAGTCATTTTGTATTGATTTTGATTAATTTTATCCAAATTAAGAATATTTAATTTATTACCACAATTTTAAATATACCATATAGTCTTATGGTTTTATTGTTTGAATCTGTTATCTTGATTTTAAGTAATTACATTTGTTAAAATTTTACTTTCCACCAATGTTATATGAATTATTGATTGTAAATATGTAGTATTATTTAGATTAAATCATATTTGAAAGGTGCAATTACTTTAAAAAAAAACAACAAATAAATGCAAATTATTTATTCAAATTATTTAAATAGGCCTATATAGTATGTTTAAAAAATACTTAACATTAATAAACTAAGAAATAAAAGACAAACTGAACAAAAAAAAATAAAAAAAATAGTGGTGGGCAGCTAACGGAGTCTAACCACATTTCATTATGCATAATTATGAATATTGCTAAAATATATACCGGTACTATATAGCCCACAGTAAGATTAACATTAGAAAGTTAGAATTTCAATTTAGGAGATTGACAAAGATGATTAAGGGATATTATTATTCATATGAATCAAGATTACAGCAATTGGGCAATATGTTACCTTCACAAATTCTGCGTGATTTGATCTTTAATTTTTAAAAATGTTGTAGTCAAACACAATATCAATATTTTACATTGTCAAATCGGTCTAAAACTCAAGGACACAATTATAAACTTTTCGTGAATTATAGATCAACAAGAGTTGTCAATATTCAATTGAAGTATTGAAAAATGGAATTCTTTACCTAACGAATTATTCAACTCCAGCACATTATCAATGATTAAAAAAAAAATTTATGTTTACTGTATTCAGATTTTCTTTTATGAATATGCCTTTGGTATTGTGTTTACTAATCTTTGTTTTGTATTTATCTTTGGTTTTAACTATTACACATGCCTCATGTGTAAGCTAATAGGTCACAGACCAAAACATGTTCAATTAAATAAATAATCTTTTTTATTTCTAATATCAATATTATATATTAATTTAGAGGCGACTGTTTTTGACTTGTCATATATCATACATTTAATTTTTTTTTAAATTAATGTTAGGCATTTCAACAATACCTTACTAGACTGGTCACACGAAGAAGAGATTGCTGAAGATTAATGATAAATTTATCTTTAGTAGCATTGCCATCTTCGCTTTTTACTCCATCGCTAAGATTTTGGAAAACTTGACCTACAGATGATCTTAACTTCTGAATTGTTTTTAAACTTTGTGCAATTAACTCGGCATTCACATTGTCTGACGCCATATTGAAAATAAATGAATTCTGGGAAGTAAAAAATGGTTTAAAAAAGTCCCAATTGAGGGCGCTAGTACTGTTTATTTATTTATTTCAATTGAAATAAATAAATAAACAGTACTAGCGCCCTCAATTGGGACTTGTCATATATCATACATTTAATTTTTTTTAAAATTAATTAAAATAAAAAAAAATTATACTGTATATTGCCCAATATATTATATTGGGCAATATACAGTATAATTTTTTTTTTTTTATTTCCAAATTACAGACCTTCACACACTATTGTATGTGGTCTTCCAGGTCCTGAAAATACACGTTCTTAGATGTAATCTTATTACAAAGTGATAAACATATACAATATTTAAAAATACTGTAACTAACACTAACCCACCCTATAATACAAAATAAAGCCCCAAGTAAACAAAAATAAAAACAACAAAATACAACAAAGATCAATACTATTATACATACCGTACCGTACAGCAGGGTAATAGAGGATTAAGTAGAGGAACTGATTAATTTTTGACTAATGAATTTTGTGATTTAGATAATTAATTTTGACAATATGGAATGTTAAAAAAACATATAAAATATGCATAATTGTAGTTTAACATCTTATTTATTGCTACATTTTTTTTTATCCAAATATATTTTGTAATTTTTTTTCTATCTTTTAGTAGTAAAATAGAATTTGTAATATTGTTTCCATTCGTTTGGTGGCGCTAGTGTTAGCATTGAGACTACTGAGCTAGAAAACTGCATAGATTTAGTAGGCTGTAGCTGGGTTGA
>PXIH01S0011168.1:14580-25334 GCA_003024985.2 Euperipatoides rowelli | reverse complement strand
TTTCAGAATTTTTTTTTTTTTTAATAAAAAGTAGTTGGTTTTTAAAAAATGGCCACACGGAATCATTTTGGAAAGAAGTACCTGGGTACCCATTGGTATCCCTTTATTTCAATTAGCTTAATGACATTTTGTCACATGATGTGTTATTCTACAGTGCGGGCGGGCACGGATTGTTAATGTACACTGATTACATTCACCATTTTATTATTTAGATAGTATTTAATTAATTATTTTATGATGTAAAAATGATGTTAATAAAAATACAGAAAGTTAATTTTTATCATTTTGTACATAAAATTTTAATCATGCACAGTGCAAATTTGAATAATTTCATACTTTTACCAACTCGTTAAAATGTTTATCAATAAATTTTTAGATCCCTTTCTTACCTTCAATTTTATATTTCAATGCAAATATTACATCATAAAACAAAGAAAATTAGTTACATAAAAATACATATAGCCTATAAGCAGTAATATTATAATAATTATCCCTTTAAGCTAGTTTTATAGGTTATTACCTGACCGGCATAAACTGTTGATTCCCCGTGACTAAATTAATGTTAAAAATAAGAAAATCAAAGTTTTATTATAAATTAGGATTAGTTTTAGTAAAATATTTGTATTAAATACAAAACTTAATTAAAAATGTTGGGGTTGAATTTTTTAATCGCAAATAAACTCACGATTGCATTCAGTTGTTTCTAGGAGTCTAATTTATATTAATTTTTAATAATAAAACAGTGTATTATGAGCTCTAGTGCTGTAAAGAGTTCTGACAATTTTGACATCTTATAATTTTCTTGACTATTTTTATTCTAAAATAAGCAGTTTTTTTTTTAATTTAAAATAAAATGAATGAAAGAAATGATTTCATATGTCTCACACTATGGAAATGTTTGTGCATGAACCGATGAAGATGGCACCTCTCTTACAGTAACAACATTAAACAAATGAAGGTGTAATTTGAAGAGTGCTACTAATGCTAAATTTATGTTATTCCATAAATATGTAAATTAAATCCATTTAAATAAATTTACCTTTCTATCTAAATTTAAGCATATAAAATGTTGGCTTATTTCATAATTATAATTAAGGCTGGGACAACTGATTAATTATAAAAAATAATTAATTTGAAAAAAAAAAAAAAAAAAACATTTTTTTTTTTGGGGGGGGGGGGAGAAGGGCAATTTTTTAATTCTGTGAATACTTTAAACTATTATATTTTGCTAATCAAATGTCCAATTTATGTAAAACTATACATTTTTGAAAAATAAAATCAGATGGTTAAAATGATTCCAGAGTAAACTGATGAAAGCTAACAAAATTATACAGTACAGTATATAACAAATTTGTATTTTGTTTGTATTTATCAATAGTTTATGTGTGAGGGAAATACTGTTTTTTTTTTGTTTGTTTAGGTATTCTTACTCTTATAACACAGCTTTTCTCATTTCCAATAGTAAATGTAGGGTGTAAACAATGCATAAAACAATCATGCAAATTAATCATAATGCTAATTTATTCATACTGTTTTATTTGCATATGTGCACATTCTTAATATTAAAAAAATGTTGCACATATAGGCTTAATTATCTTATTTGCTTGGAAATAAATTTCACTATTCCCAACGCTATTTTTATTTACGGTATTTATTATTAAGGGTGTATTTACTTATTATTTTATAGTTGGATTTGGCAAAAGTTAATTCTAATGAATAATGTGCAGTATGTAGGCTACCGTCCACCTCTGTCATGGCCTAAGATTTTCTGTCAGTCAGGGACTTTATTTTCATTATATAGTACATTGTGGCATTTTACTCTTCTAGTTTTATTTAAAGTGTGTTATCAGTGCTAATTTTAACAAAAGTTAAATTGTTTTATTTTTACTTAAAAGTCATCTTTAATTCATTATTTCTTCTCATTCCTTCAAATAATTAAGCTAATAGAACTTTATTAAGCCATTTCAAACAATCCAAAATGATTTTTACGGTCAGGATGACGGCGTAGTTGCTTTTAATTTCCCATAATTACAAGCGGAATAATGTCCTAGCATGCATGACCCCGGAGATTGGCTGAAGCAGACGGCATTAGAAATGCATTTTTACAATGCGATAAGGAAAAAATATTCCTTAGTAATAATAACATATTGTATTTTTAGTCTACATTAACGGGATATTACAGTAATGTTTCAATGATTAAAAAGCAAACTATAATCGTAATGTGTTATTTATTTCATTGTTATTACTTATTGAATTGTAGTTCTTTTAAAAGATTCAATACATTTAATTAATGCAGTTTTTAGCATATTGGCGATTCTATAAGTCACAGAGCGAACATGACACATTTTTTTTTAAAAAAAAAAGTATACAAATGTGATAAATTTTATTGAAAAACAGTTTTAAGAAAACAAAACGACAGCAATTTTTCTTTTATTTTCTGCTGTATATTACCAAGTTTGCGTAGTTCAGAAGCTACAAAAGCTCGACTGTTTAAACAGAATTTTATTAACTCGACTGTTTTATTAGCGATAATGACCAGTCGACAAACAGATTGTTTTAGGTTTGGGATTATTACTAAATAAATATAGTTCTTAAAAATACTTTTAAAAATTGCCAAGTAAGTTAATAATCAAATGAAATATTACTGAGAATAACAAAACAGAAAATAAATTGTAAAAGAAATCCTGCAATAGACTATTTACACACAAAAATTAGATTGCAAAAATACAGAACCTTTTAAAAAGCACTACAGATTCAATAAATAAAAATGTAATTTGGAAATATATGAATGAAATAAATAAAATATTATTGTAGGTAGCAGACTATTGTTTTTAATCATTGAAATATTACTGTATTATCCTATTAATGTAGAAACTACAAATACAGTGATCTGTTATTATTATTATTATTGCTCTTAAGGGATACTAGTCGAAACCCGTCGAAATCGACAGTGATTTTTTTTGGGGGCCCAGAATTTTGTGGCATGTTTGGAACTATGGTAAACACTCCCATGTTATTTGCTCCCCCCCCCCCCATCCCCCCAAAAAAGGGGCAAGTCTATTTTCATTGTCTAAAATGACGGTATTCAATTTCCCCCCCCCCCCAAAACCTAGCGCTCACATGTGATTTCTAGGCCTCTAGGGTAACACAAATTTCAAATTTGAACTTAATCAGAGCATTTTAAAAAATTCAGCTTTTGGGGGGGGGCCCTAGAACCCCCATGTGATCACCTAGGACCTTGACCATTTATATACATATTCTAGACTTCTACGGTAACACCAATTTCAAATTTCAACTTAATTGGACAAACCATTGGGGAGAAAATGCAATTTCAAGAGTTCGGAATAACAGATACACAGAGAAAATTTGTTTTTATAATAATTCTATTATTACTGTGTTGTACTGTATTTCTAATGTTGTCTGCTTGAGTCAATCTCCGGACTAGTATCTCCGGGCTCTTACATACACGACATTATTTTGCAAGTAATTATGGAAAATTAAAAATAACTATGACGTCATCCAGACGTTAAAGGTCGTTTTGTTTGAAAACAGCTTAATAAAGTTTGATTATCTTAATTATTTGATCGAATAAGAAATAACGAATTAAACATGACTTTTAAGGTAAAAATTAAAACTTAGCTTCTGTTAAAATTAGCACTTTAAAGTTAAATAATAATAGTTGCATTATTTAGAAAACTAGAAATATATACAAACAACATAATATACAGAATATATCATGCATTTATAGAATTTAAGATACTTGAAAATCTAGCCCAATTAGAAATTGGATGTGATTTTCAATGACAAAAATTATGATTCAATAGGTATACCACAGAACATAATTATATATAAAAAAAATTATCATAAAAACTGATTTTTTTTTCAGCGTTTATAGTCACCAATGACGGTATTATTGTTCAATAAAAAGTTCCCTTCAACGTAATCAAAATTAGGCATAAATACTGCAAATGTTTAGCCACTTGAAACATTTGCACCTAAAGTCCTCCATTAAATTGCACTCTCTTCCTAATAAATGTATTCCAAGTAGGATCCAAAACCAGGTTAGCACAGGTGCCATATTGATCTCCCGAACTGCTAATGTCACCATTTAGATCAAAAGAGAAAAGCATTTTATCAAACCAATATCATCAATGAATATAAATAAATGAAAATTCAAGAAGTTGTATAAATCCTCAAGGAAAGACAGCTAAATGAATGATGCATCAGCCATAATGTTATAAGCTCTTGAAGGGACCTGGATAAGGCTTGAATGTCTAGATATACGATAGAAGTAATCCATTGTAAGAATGAATATGGTACTTCAGATGTTGATCCATTACATAGAAGCAATCCAAACCCGAGACGGAAATACCAACTGACTAATACATTTAAAATAATAAATAAAATAAAATGATAAATAACTTAAAGATTATTTACAAAATCATAAGATTAGGCAGCCGATGGCGCCATTACAAACAGGAAGTTAACAGCTTTGACAATTGGTAATTTATGTTTTACTGTACATATTAAGAACTATTTGATACAGTTAATAAAAATATTTCTAGTTCCACTAGTACAGCTGATTTCAGGTATCCAGTTTTTGTCATTCATTCAATTTTGTGTTACAGTCGGCAGATTAAAGGTCGAATTCTAACGGATTTTTTAATTTTTTTATTATTGTTGATTTTTAAATATTTTTGCTAAAAAAAAATATCTACCAGAAGAAGAAAAAATTAAAATAAAAAAATTGTTATTTACAATTCAATTTTTAATATATATGTCTTTAGCTCCTCCCCTTAAAACAACATTGTCTGTTGTATACGCTTGGAGAGATATTTTGTTACGTCAGTGTTGAGAAACTAACAGCGCTTACTACACTAAACTATAGAATAGTCACTATCTGTGTCAGCTAAAGGCTGGAAATCCTATGGATTGTTTAAAAAATCAATCAAATTCATTCTTTGTGCTATTATGGTCCAATTTGTTTTAAAAAAAAATCAAAACGACCTTTTCTATAAGCGGAACATACCTCTATTTACATGTTAAATCATTACAAAGAAAACAGCTGTAGAAAGTTTCATCAAATTAATCTCAGACCCAAAAATCATTTGAAAGCTTCCTTTTGTAATCTCAGACTCAGGATAAAAATATTCTTAATTTTATCTTTAAATAACTTTTTTTTTGCATTTAAAAAAAAAAAATTCCAGTGGAATTTTTTTTTTAGTAATTATCTTTGAAAATCAATAATAATAAAAAATTTAAAAAATCCATTACATTTGACCTTTAACATACTGCCAATCATAATACCGGTAACCGTAATTTTTTTTTTTTTGAAAAATTAATTTAATAAATGTTTTAAAATAACTGAGTAATGAATTAATGGACAAGCATAGCCTAATTATAAAATATTGAGCATTTTGTTTTCAGAAATTTAAAGTTTTAGGGAAAATATTAAAAAAAAATCTCTAAAAATATTATTTTAATTTGGCTATCCTGAAAAATGCCAAATCGTTTGGAAAAGAGTAAATTACAAGGGCCAAGATATGATTAAATATAGTAATGTCAGATGGATTTTTTTAAGGTACCTTGTACTGACACTAATCCATTCTTAAGAGCATTAAGGTAAGGATTGAAAATAATAATAAAAAAAAAATCAAGTATTTTCAGTTCTCTAGGGCTAATTTTGTCGCAAGGATCCTAATTATAGAGCCATTTTAACTTTGCAATAAGCTCAGGTAAGAAATATGTCTCTTTTCTAAATTTAGTCAATCTTAAAACAAGTCATTAATGGTTAAAACCTTCCAGCAAATTTCTTTTTTTTTTTTTTAATATTTTACTCAAACTTTAAAAAAATTACCACTAACTTAAACCAACAATAAATATAATAGAAATTCAGATCTACTGTATTTATCATAAATTAATAAGGTTTAACAAAACATTTAAAAAAAAAAAAAATACATATTTCAAAGATATTAATTTTAAAATGTTAAAAAAATTTCACGATATGGTTATAAAAACCTATTAAGTAAATCTAGAAAATTCCACAAGATATTCTGAACATTTTTAATCATGTTCATTTTATTAGAAAGAATTTAAAAAAAAATTAAATTGGCAAAATAAATATTAATTTTAAAAATAAAGCGGCACAAGATAAACTTGCTTCTCTGTTAATACATTAAGTGGATATTCAAGTAATAAGTTATTGTCTACAGAAGCATCAAAGTCCCCTTCTATGGCTCAAGGGAAGGGAGAGGTTAAAAAAAAAAAAAAAGTTGTAAAAAAGAAGTACAGGTATCAATTTAGACAGATACTGTAAGTAAAATGGTCAAGTTAAATTTATTTTTAAATAGAAATTAACACAAATCATAGAACTCAACCACCTCCTCTCCCCTCCCCCCTCTTCCCTAAAAAAGTAATTTTAAACGATTAAATTTTATACCCTAAACCACACCAAATAATGTGGTAAATTATGAAATTTTTAATAAATTTTAAAATCTAATCTAAAATTTGAACACAACTGAAAAGTAATAAAATAAGTTTGGTATGGCCTCAATATATTGAAATATTGTATTATAAGTCAGCACATAGAGGGAATGGTATGCAATTAAAGCACCGGCTTATTGTTTTAAAAGATGAAACTTTGAATTCATTCGATTAAACTCATAATTATAGTTTTTAACAATCATAGAATTAAACAAGTTGGAACAAATAGTTTTCTGACCAGATTGTAATAAAATCTACAGAACTGTATATTACGGTATAAACTATAAACCCTTAGAATAAAGACAAAATAAAATACTTTTTTGTATTTGCATTTTCACCTAAATTTTTATTTTTCCTTATATTTTAAAAACAGGCTTTTCAATACACAACCACTATCAAAAATTATAACCAAATTTTTTTTTTAAACTGACTTAAAAAAATGACTTTTACGCCAATATAATTTATAAAGTTTTAGTAGAAAGATGCTTTTTTTTTATGTGTGCCAGAAATCAATCAAGGGAATGATGACAAATAAATGTAGAACTGGGTAATACTTTCTACTGGTGATTTTGTCCACCATCTTGGAATAAAGTTTTAGACATGTGTGATTACATAAAAACTAAATATGCATAAAAATAAAATCATACTACTATAAGTTATGTCAATAAAAATAATTGACCTACTAAGGATATTAGATAACGTTACATTTGATAATAACTGATTACTGTAGAATGCCGACCAAGAGCGCCCCACAAAGCAAGGGCGCCCCCACCCCTATTTCTTGGCAAAACATAGGTAAACAGCGCCATCGCCGAATAAGAGCGACATCACTGCACTTTGACATTTTTATCACTCTGAAAGAAATCCAAGGTGTATCCATACAAGAGCGCCCCCAGAGTTTTTGGCTTCATTTTACCTCATCTAAGGTTCAGGACTGTGTATCCATACAAGAGTGCCATGTACAAATGTTCATGTCACCATGCTATGATGTCATTTTTATGTGTTTTACATCATCTAGATAAATATAACTTCTGTGAATAACGTTGAATCCTCATAAACAGAATGAAAGAGGCCTGTAAGTTAAAAAGTGAAAGTTTTAACTTAGACGGCGCTCTTACTTGGCACATATATTAGCCAACCTTTATTGATGTTTGATATCATGTTTTAGTGTGTACCAGTCATTTTCTAAAGTTTTGGGAAGCATGTCCAAGCAAGGGCACCGTTTTGAAAAACAATTTTTTTAAGGAATTCTGATTCTAGCCAAACAAGAGCGCCTAGTCGATTTTGCAATGCATTGTGGTTAATCTAAGGTTTACTAGCATGTAGCCGAACAAGAGCGCCATGCTAGTAAATGATAAGAGTGCATGTGCCCTTGCTCGGCATTTTACGTAATATCACATGGTTTACCATGCCATTATTGGATCAAGAATTAACGGTAATTTTGTTTGGGGTAATGCAGGTTAGAGACTACTTCACAAAATTCAAATATTACGGTATTTAATAATTCAGCAAGAATTATTGTATTCGGTGCAGGAAGTTCAAGTGCACCTGCAGAAAAGTTCATATGAAATGGCTTGCTGATGATTTAACCTTGGAATTCTCATATGGAAATGTTGAAATGGAATTTGTCTAACTAACTAGTCAAGCCTTATGAGAAAACTGGATCAAGCGCATTCGCATAATACTAGACTTAGTTTTTCTAAAGGAATGGTTAGATCATATTGTAATTCATTTAGTGATGCTAGTGCTTGGCATAATCGTGCCCCTTCGCTCTGGAACAGAATTCCTCCATCTATTAAAGAATCTACATCTTTATATTCTTTTAGGTCTAACATTTGGACTTCATTAGGACTAATTAATATTTTCATTGTCATACCAATTATAATTGACCTTATCATAGTAATTTTTATTTTTTATTGTAATTTTAATTACTAATTATTTTATTTACACTTTTTAATCCTAAATTCTATTGATTTCTTATTATTTATTGTTCATTTTCTTTATATGACAATAAGTTCTGTAATACCAACCACTCAAGGTGAAGATCTTAAAAATCAATAAACAAAACTAATTCACTTGTTATTTTTATAATTAACAGTAGTTACTGATTAAACTATTTTATAATTTATCTACTATTTAATAAGAATTTAGTGTTAGTTGATGAAGATCTAATCATTTGCTGATTAGATCTTCTAACTGATCCTACTAAATATGCAATAAGTTAAAGGTGCATATTCTCATAATAACGTGTAACTTATTGCCTATTCAGTTAAACTATTTAATACAAAGAGTTTCGTAAAAACAAACTGCTGTTGAAAGACTACGGAAATAATAAATAACATAAGAATTCTTGGCTGGAAAGCTAATGTACTGACAAATGTCTTGTATACATGTGTGTTAAAGTATATATGAAGTCACAAAACAACGATACAATGTNCTTTTACATCAAATGAAAAGTTTTTTTTTTTTTTAATTACTTACTTTCAAAGACAAATACTAAAAAAAATAATAAAAAAAAAAAAGTTATTTACAATTCAATTTTTAAAATGAATGTCTGTAGCTCTTTCCCCTTCAAACACTAGTGTCTATAGAAAGAGGTTCCTATCCTTTTTTGTACCCTAGAGCACATTGTAAAATAAGGTAGGGCAGTGGGCACCATCAATATTTTCCATAATGATGAAAATATATGTGCGCAGATATCAAAAACATGGTAAAATCTGGGTTATATCGCCTGCATTTAGACAATTCTCTAACTATCCCCACCACTACTCAATTCGGCCATCTGCGTGCACTGCACTCAAGTTAGTTCGCATTAACTTGGCACAAAAGATGGAATTAAAGAAGTCGATTTAAAAGAAAACAACTGCCTAAAATTGGTTGCCTAATACTCACAATCTAAATCAAAGGGATCCAGGCGCTACTAAGTTAACATGGACAAGCTTTGTTAGGTGGTCGGACAGCGATGGTCACACACAATTAAATCGACAGGCGCCATGGTGCCCGCGGTCACAGGGTTGGGAAGCCCTCGTCTATAGTATAATCATGGTGGTGCTAATTTGTTAGATAATAAGTTAGATACTAGAGTTTACTATAATACTTAGTGCATGTTGAAAAATCTTCAACATGTCTTACTGTTGCACCTTAAATTTCACAAATGTTGCATCAAGTTTAAATCCCTAGACATTTTTTTAAATTCCTCAAAGATAAAAAAAATGTTGGCTGCTTAGCTTGCAAATGTTAAGAGTAATGGATTTGTTAACCTACTTATTTTGTTTTAAAAAAAAAAAGCATTTATGAATATCGGTATTCTTATTTCTTTCATTTACGTCTAATGAAAACAGTTTTATTTATGTGCATATTGTTTTGTTTGTTTGTTTGTTTGTTTTGTAAATTATTATTTCTAAGTAGAATTTTGAATTTTATTTTGGCTAAGTAAAAAATAAAAAATGAATGTTATAGTTTAAAAAAAAAGCAAAAACATGTACCAAACATTACTTTGTAAATTTTTTTAATAAATATAAAACTGTGATATGAAAACCGATATGCAAGTAAAAAAAATTGTAAGTGTGATCGGCTAATTAGCATGAAAGAAAAAGAGGCTCCTACGTATTTAGCTGTGCTTGTTTACATTTTTCTTTTTTAAACAATTAGCCAGACTTTGATCAGAAGTGCTATTCTAGGTTACTTGATAATATAATAAACAAGCAAAAAATAATAATAAGTTTATAACAAACAATCAGCTTTATAGTTAAATAAACAATAGAATTAAAACTGAATTATGTTTTCTACTTTTTGAAGTCAATAATTTGCATGCCACTCATGTTCTTCCAATATAACAAAGCCAATATCAGATGATGCTGATTCGTTATTTTCGTCAGTTAAAGGTTCAAAATCATATGGACTTATACAGAATCGTCATCAAATTCATCCATTGTGCTATTAAAGTGATTTATCAATGCCTATTTCAACATCATTGATTTATGTGTATTTTTGTAAAAAAATGCTCATTTAATTAATCAATGTTATATTCGGTCCATAAATGCATCAAAATTCAAGTTTTATGCCAATATATTGTATCAAAATATAAATCTCTAAGCTGAAGGCACGTTTATAATTTTGCCTGGAAAATCTCATGTGGACTCCAGTAATGGTGATCTGGTTGTCAGACCAGACAGCCATTTTCTAGGAGACGTAGAAAAGGGATCCAATAAGTGACAATTACCGTGTTTTTAACATCTGTGCATCTATTTCAGTCATATACGTCAAATGGC
>PXIH01S0011157.1:18494-31756 GCA_003024985.2 Euperipatoides rowelli | reverse complement strand
GTTATCACTTGACTCTTTAAATCGAAGGCATATGTTGGGGGTTACAGTTCGATCCCCGGCTAGGGCAGTTATGTCTTGGTTTTGTGGTCGAGTGGTGTTATCACTTGATTCTCTAAATCGAAGGGGGTTACAGGTTTAATCCCTGGCTTGGGCAGTTATGGAACGGTTTTTTCTCTAGCTGTAACAGCTCGCTTTGGGTTTTTCCAAATACGCTGACCTTATTAACATCAAATAATTTTGTTTCTCATGTAGTATTTAATGAATTTATATTTAAGTAATAGAAAAAAAATACATTTCTTCTTCCTTTGGAGGGGGGGATTTATTTCTTTAAAATAAAAAAATTATTCCAGTATAATGATGAATGATTTGAATGCTTCTAGAGGAGCAATGGCCGGGTTAGCTCAAGTAATTGTTTTTAAATTTTCATGATTATTGATTACTTGTATTTTTTTTCATTATTAGCATAAGAGTATTGTGCTACAGTTTGGAATTGTTTATCTTTTGAGGACAAAAAAAAAGAAAAAGTCCTATTTAGTTTTATGAAATATTTTATACCTAAAGTACATACTGTAGATTAACTTATAATGACCTGAGAAATAATTTGAATTTGCTAACAATAGAAAAATGTAGAGTAATACACAATGTCAATATTTTTCTTGAATATATTGCATAATCTAAATTATTCAGTAATGTTTAATAATAATATTAGAAACAGTACAACTTCATATACAGTATCACCTTTCTTTGTAACATTTTAAAAGTATAATCCTATCACTGTTTAAGAACTTTATGGACAAATGTTATTCTACAGTAATGTGATTTTTGAAGTTTTTGTAATCTATAACTAAAATTGGCTATGTTGTATATATGAATAAAATCAGGGTCGGATTTCAACCTCATGAGGCCTATTGTATTATTAGAATTAAATTTTGATGAAAGTAAAACCTAATTGGAAATTTATTAGCATTGAAATATGCAGAAAATTCGTAGGCGAATCATATTTTGATCTAGGTACACCAATCTTATATTTAATTGCAATATGATCTTGTTCCGAAGCTCGTAACAGCACCATCTAATGGGCTTATTCAAAACTTTTTTTTTTACGGGCTTAAAAGATCAGCACGAGAACTATTTTTAGTAACATTAGTGGTGTTTTATCTTACATAAAAAGGCTTAAACAAAAAAATGTTTGATGCCCCCCATGTAACGGTCTTATTTGCTAGTCTATAATCCTAATTAGAATATGATCATGTTCAGAAGCCAGTAACAGCGCCACCTATGCTCATCGTGGGAACTATTTTTAGTAACTTTAGTGGTGTTTTCTCTTACGTAAAAAGGGCTTAAACAAAAAAAATTATATGTTTGATGCCCCCCATGTAACGGTCTTATTTGCTAGTCTATAATCCTAATTGGAATATGATCATGTTCAGAAGCCAGTAACAGCGCCATCTATGNTCATCNTGGGAACTATTTTTAGNAACTTTAAGTGGTGTTTTCTCTTACATAAAAAGGGCTTAAACAAAAAAAATGGTTGATGCCCCCCGTGTAACGGTCTTATTTGCTAGTTAATGGTTTAATTAAAAAAAAATTACAAGAGGCCATGGCCTCCCTGCTTATGAGGCCCTGGGCTGCACCCGCTAAGCCCATATATAAATCTGGCCCTGAATAAAAGTAATCATATTAATAATTGGTCTCTGAATACTCTATTAAATTCAAAGCCTATTAAAAAATAAAAATACAAGATATAAGTTGATAAATGTAATATATTAAATATTGATAAAACTTTTATAGCCGTGTCACTATTATTATTTTTTTTCTAATAATATCTCTTTTTTTTTACAGAGTACGATTCTGGGATGTCATTTTACCTTTATTTTTAGTTACACAAATAATTGAAAGCCAAATTCCTTCACCACCAGTAGCAGCTCCTCCACCACCAGTGGCAGCTCCCCCACCACCAGTGGCAGCTCCCCCACCACCACTGGCAGCTCCCCCACCACCAGTGGCAGCTCCCCCACCACCAGTNCCACCAGTGGCAGCTCCCCCACCACCAGTGGCAGCTCCCCCACCACCAGTGGCAGCTCCCCCACCACCAGTGGCAGCTCCTCCACCAGGAGCTGTTCCCCCACCACCAGGAGCTGCTCCCCCACCACCAGGTGCAGTTCCACCTCCACCAGGTGCAGTTCCACCTCCACCAGGAGCAGTACCACCACCACCACCACCACCAGGTGCAGTTCCACCACCACCAGCAATGCCACCACCAACAGTACCTGTTCCTCCACCTTTAGCTCCTCCACCCCCTGGCACTGACCCAATGGTCAGCATATTTTTGACATTTCTCAATTTTGTTAATCAAATTTTAGCAGCACTATTTAATGTCCTAATTGCTATTACTCAGAACAATATAAGACAACCCCCTATGCCACCTCCTCCAACTATCTCCATGGTTCCGCCATATATAGGTATACAATCTTATAGTTTACCTATTAATGCTGGATATGGTTATGTAACAGGGCGCAAATTAAATGGTTCAACTCTACAAGGCTTGTCTTCTCTTCAAGAAATTATATCGCTGTTAGAAAACACTAATGAAAAAGACTGCCTTCATCTTGCTATTTGTATAATCAAGAATTCTCTGCCCAGACTACAAAATTATGCTGTGGAGGAAGGCAGATATGTTATGTGAGTATTCCAGGATGTTTGTTTTTATAAAATAAGATGTAAATGTTTTATTTGGAATATTGAAAATAATTAGAATCTGTGCACTTAATGTTGAAAAGTTAATATTACTAACTAGCATATCATGCTATTAATTTACTTACTAAACTTATTTAGAATGAACATAGTAAAAATCTTCTACGAGGACTGACTTAAAGATGACAGTTATGGGTTAGGAATTTAATGGGGAATTTTAAGGAATGAGTATGCTACAAAGTATATATATTATATTATTCATATTTTCCAAAAGGCTGAATCAATCGATGCCATGTTCATATAGATCCAATGGTTTTAAGGAATATTATGTGTGTAGTAGGTGGGAATAAAAATATTAAAGTATCGTATTTCAATTAATAATGTTCAAGACAACAGCTGCCCTATTCATTAAAAAGATACCAACACCAAATCTGTATTAAAATTTTTTGTAAAGCAATTAACGAAGCCCAAGTGTATTTAACTTTTTAAATGGATAAAAATACAATGTCAGGACTAAATCAGTTTAAAAATATGGATTTTCACATGGAACACATCAGTTCAGCAGTTTCTTAAGGGGACATGCTATTAATAAACCTATTTTTTTTAAAATGAATAATTATATGATTATATTTTGAATGTAATAGTGAATAAATAATCATACATATTAAAAATGTTACTTATGGTCACCAAGATGGCCACCATTGGCAGCCATCTTGCTAGTTTTAATAAGGAAATTTGTAAATAGCTAATCTCTGAAACTAAATAAGTTAGATTCATGTTGTAAATGAATTTGTTTTTTACAAAGGTCAGTTGATGCCGCTATGTTTCAAAATTTTTTTAAAAAAAATTGAAAACGCAAAATTACAAGCACTATTTTGACACGTCGATTTAATTATTGTACTTTTTTACGATATGGTCCCTATTGCAAAATTTGTAAAAAGATTTCCAAAAATTGAAACATAGCGGCATATATTATGCTGCCGAAAATCTAGAGAAAATATTGATAAGTTATGTACTTATGATTTTTTTAAATCACCAAGGTATTAAAAATGAACAATTTGAGAAAATTGAAGTTAAAGTTTAGGAATGTTTAGTAAATAATTAAAGTCAATTAAAGTTATTAATTCCATATTATTTAAAATTATACACTTAAGCTCTGAGCCCAGTTAAGTATAAATGTTAGTAAGTTGAAAGATTTTTTTTTTTTAAATTGGAGTAGTTTTTATATAGGCCTACCATACTGAAATTGTGAAAAACTATAACTAAATATTTTGTTATTGCTTTTTCTCAAAACTTTATTTAAATTTTAAAATTATTTAACATAAACAATTCTAAATATGTTTCTGTAAAAATCAACAAATTTTCTTAATATCTTAATTAAACCAATCTAAAATCATTTAACGTTTGCTGTTACAATCTGGTAGAAATTCCCATAATGAAAATACGATAATCAGTTTTATGTTTATAATTTTCAGAATTAAAATGATTGTCGTAAAGGTTAAAGTAAATTTAATTTGAATATTTTTAATGCCTAAATACCGAACACATAATGCTTTTTAAAAAAATTTGATTACAATGTGAATTTTCAAAAAATTTTGGTTGTTTGGTAGCTTAGACCTAGAAGTAAACAAACAAAATACAAAAACTTGTAAGATCTTGTTTCACAATGTTTTTGTTTTTTCTTTCCCCTTTAATCATGGATAGGCTTTGAACATTAAAATTAAATTAAAAGCAATGAAAATATTAAATAAATGGTNTAGAAACTGANATTTCAGAAATTTTAGTTATTTATATGAAGTAAACNAACAACGTAACGAAAACTCACAAAGATCTCATGAAAAAATAGTATCACGATATTTTATCAATCAGTCAATAGGAAGACTTTTGAAATGTCATTTTCAAATGGAACCAATAAAAATGCTTGTAGCATTTAAAGGTCTGAAAAGACCTTTAAACAATTGCCTTTAAGACACAGTTTTTTTTCTATCGGCTCTCCTGTATTCCACATGTTTTTGATGTATTGCATATCATTATAAACGTAAACAGGAAAGCTCAAGGTTTCATTTACCGTAATATAAAACATGGTGTCCTAGCTTGAGAGATAGCGTTTTTACAAGTTTTATAAATACGTCTTTTTTACAGGTTAATTTTTACCTTTTAACTACTTTATGGTCTTAATAAATTGCCTTTTTTTTTATAAATTTTGAATTTTTTTTAAATTTAAATGATTTTATTTTGAAAGTAGATAAGTTTATATAGCTAAAAAAAAAAAAAAAAAAACTTAAAATGCAATAGATGAATTTATTTTTCCATTTTTTGACCTGCTATTATTAGCGTGTCCTCTTAAGCATTTATAGAATCTTGAACCTAGTCTGACACATTTGGATAAAATATAGTTACACAATATACAAGCAGTTTCTTAGCTTTTAGAGATTTCCGGTATGTATTTACATAACTTGGATATCCCTAGTTTCCAAATGTAAGCAAATTTGGGCAGGTTGATCAAGTACTGTTGTTTCTTAAGTTGTATGAAATATGAGAGGATATGATGAACTTCAAGGTAATTATGTAGAATAAGCATCCATCCATTAAATGTAGCAAATGGCATAATCGAGAGTATGCAAGATAAGAATTGCGATACATCAAGCAATAAGGTACGGTTTTAAAGGTTTTTAAATGATTGAAAAACTAATACAAATATAATTTAAAAAGACAAAAATACAAATATTTTTTAATCAAATGTGAAAATATTTTTTAATATTTATTATTTTTCCCTGTATTGTTTCTATAGGCCTATTTATTGACCCGTGTTGCGAGTCAATGTACACTTATTAAATTGATTATCCCGATATATAAATATTAATAAATAAAATTTAATAAATATGTTTTTAACTTACCGGTATTTCCTTAGGACTATTAATATTAAAATAAAACAATTAACATTTTTCGTCGTAAATTATTATAAATTATTGTGAATAGAATGGATATTAAAATTGTGAATAAATATTTTTTTAAATTCAATTACCGTAATGTCTTCAATTTTTTTTAAAATAATATTCTACACCAGACTTAAGTGCACTCTAGTGCGGGGATGACATGTGAAAATTTGCAAGGGGCCCCAATATCACCGTCCCTAAACGTAACCAATATTTTTGAAAATGGCTTCAGTATTATTCACATTTTTTAAACAAATAATTCTGATGAATCAGGTGCATTTTGAACTTACAGCGAGCCTTATAGAAAAATTAATTAAGATTTAATGATAAAATAGAATTATTTGACGCTTCAATTTATTGGGTGTAATTCCATGGAGTGATATACTGTATCTTCCACATCCTTTTATTGCTGAATACTTATAAGTAGACGAAAAATGTATGTTCTGGGACCATTGAGATCTATCCAAAATGGTGGCACTCTAGTTCCTGTTTTTATGTTCATATATGGCCATATGGCATTGATGCATTATGGGATAACTTCCTGTTTATGCCCCACCCACTTCCCATTTATATTCCATCCATTTCAGTATTTCTGGACCATTTAGGTATTTTCCAAGATGACCAACTAACTGTTTCTTAAAGGCAGGGTAGGTTTTTATACCCATATATAGTATATGGTATGATATTTCCGGTTCCTATTAGGTGACCTCCGGCTCTGGAAGTGGGTGCATTTTGCCTATATTTGGGCATATGACATCATATTGATGCATTATGTGATAGCTTCCTGTTAGGTGGTTTCCAGTTAATGACATCACTTCTGGTTTTAGTCCAAGATGGCATCATTTCCAGCTCCTGTTAGGTCATTTACAATATTTCTGGGACCATCTGGTTTTTTTTATAAAATGGCAATACTCCGGGTTACTGTTTTTACACCACCCATTTTCAGTATTTCTGAGACCATCTGGGTCTTTTGAAAATGGCAGCACTTTTGGTTCTTTTTAGGTGACTTCCAGCTCCATTTCAAAATTCTCTTCAGGTACAAAGATGGCCGACTTTCTGTGGCCATTATTAACAAGATTAATCACATTTGATTGATGCATTTAATTCTAATTTAATTCTAATTTATTTCAAATGGGTTTAAGCTATTGCCTGTACAATCATATTTATTATTTATAAATGAACAGAACAATCAAACAAACATAGAAAGATAACAAATCATAAACAAAAAAAAAATGAAAAATTAATGTGATACAAAAAACTAAAGACATAGGAAAATGTATTTGGATACATAGAGTCTGAATCCAGTAATGCCAAATAAATCCAGTAATTTCCGAATGACAAATCCCATTTTAATCTCCTTGGCAACATCTGAAAATAAAATTTATGTGAACGGAAAATAACAGTACCAGACCATGCGGAGTATTATGCTGAATTCAGAATTGAAAATTCTGAATCAATATGACCTTAAGTGAAGGAGATAGGTCATTTGAGTATTTAATACACCCCCACTTCTTGTTGGACCACTTCAGTATATTTTAGTTGAATTATTAGTATATTATAACTATTTTGCCATTGTCTATTGTACAGAGAATTTAAAACCTTGCCAATCCAATTTTCTTGACAATTCAACCTAAATCTCAATTTTATCTAGAAAAATATCCATAGCAGTTGAATGGAACATTGTAAAGAGCGTTTATTTTAAGAAAACAATGGTGTACTATACATACATGATAACATGTATGTATAGTACACCATTGTTTTCATGTATGTATAGTACACCATGAAAACAATGGTGTACTATACACATGAATCCAATAATGGTCTTATACTCTTATTAACAATCAACAAAGATTCTTGATAATAGTCTAGTAAAGTTTTTGCTACTGTGTTAAATTGTTTTTAATTTGGTCCAAGGTGAGTCAGATTTGAGTTTATTACTTGCAACTGAAGTTATATTAAACAAGGAATTTATATTGGTGTTTAATTGATAACTTCATTAATATCCTTTTCATTATTAGCCATTTTGAAGATGGATTTAAATTTGTAAATAAGTTATGTTAAGGAATTTAGTAGTAGTGCCAATTATTTAATTCCTTTTTTTAAATTATATCAAAAATTGTGGAATGTATGTCTTGCACTGTACATTTTTAAATTATCATGTTTTTAGGTGTAAATGGAGATAAATGTTGCTATGGTCAAAAAATTCAGTATAAGCAGAATATTAAGATTAAATGTAGAGTCCATGGATTTCAAGGACCTTTCAGTCCTCAGATAATGTTCCTGCAAATCTGATATTAATATTATGTATTTAGGTATAAATTATTGTGTTTAAAGTTGAGTTACTGTCATGGGGGTTAAATCAAAAATCATCTACTATATATAATTAAATGTCATTATCTAAAATGTAATTATAAATCAGTTCAAAAAGATATAATTTCCCATTTATGAATTATTGGGCTATGAATAAAGATGATTGTAAGTTCTTTATTATAAAAGAAAAAGACAACTTTGTCTCTTAATTCTTTGGGCTCATGTAACTAAGACATAACCATAATAGACATTGTCTTGTAAGAATATAAAATTCCCTTCCAAAAGATCTCATCTTCAAAGAATTGCATACCGGTATCACAATATCCTCTTGTTCTGATTTCTCAAAACAGGTCAGATGATTTCTGGCATCTGGATTTCAGTGACATTTTCCTTCAGCTTATGAGACGATCTCAGCTTATTAGACCATACACTGACCCTAACTCCAACATGAATTTTTTTTTTTATAGCAAATTAAAGGATCTCTAACCGTAACAACATCATGACTCTAACTCCAACATAAATATTAAAGCATATTAAAAAATAAGTAATAAATAAAACACACTATACCGCAGCTATAGAATGTAAGCCAACCTACGATAGGTTGTTTGACAATGTTATGAGATCCAGATGTTATATGGATGACTTAACAGTCAAGTTTAAGGTACCTTATTTAGCTACAGATAATCTAAATTGGCCTTTATCTACCCTCTTAGAGTCAAACAGAAAATTCCCCACTAAAATCCCCCAATGTATTAGCCAAAAAATAGTTTTATAAAATGCCTATGCTATAATTCTTAATCCATTTGATTAATTTGAATTAGTTAAGAATGCTTTAATAGGACTACAGATGTTTTAATGAAATTATTTTTTTTCATCTCAAAGTGCTCAATATTTTTTTATTATCTTATCTTTTTTTTTTTTTCAGGCGAGTAGTTCAGAATGCAATAGCAGCCATGAAAATAGCAGCTAATTCCATTGATAAAATAGGGGTGATCAACAACGAAAGAGGCAACAACTGTTACTTCAGATTTCAAAATACTTGCCCAACAATCCATAAACTTACATGGCTACGCAATGTATGAAAGGTTCCAAAGACAGACTTTACCTACTGTATATACCAATTTCATAGTGCCGGCATAGTTTGTTTGTTACTGTGGTTTAATTTATAAACATAATCAATTGGAAAAATTTTATAAATTATTGATGGTTGAAATATTATAGAAATTTTATAAAAAAAGTGGGAATGTTGGCAAAAAAAATTGGGATTGTAAAAACTACATTCCATGGATAATACTTGCAAAATATCTTTTAAATCTTTGATCTCTCTTCATGAATTTAATGAACAGATTGAACAACCTCATAATAACTATTATATCATAGTTTTGACAAAGGGAGAATATTGTAGCCTTGTCCACTAAATATATCTTAATTACATGACTACTTAATATCACTAGCACAGTGCCTAGACAAGAATTTACCAATGCAATGTCATTACCCACAATACATCATGGCATGACAGTGAGAATTAAAAATGTCAGAATTGCATTGCCAAAGATAAATATTATACCCATGAAAGAATGATGTCATTAAAAATTACCAATGCATAGTGCAAGATGTGACAGGTAGAATATTAATGTTTTGAAGTTTAATAATGTTTTAATGAGATTTCTGGAAAAATCATGAATCATAAGAACAGATTTAATGAGGTTAATAAAGATTTTGCATTGTTCTCAGTAGTAAATAATAATTTGAGCAGAATTTGTTAAGTTTTCTCTATTGGAGACACAAACAGCGGTGAGATCATCGATGAATTTAAATTTATTAACAATATTTTTTTTCCCCTAATAGATTAGTAGAAATTATGAAAACTAAACACCCAATAACTGAGCATTGTGGCACACCATTAATATTACGATACAATTTTTTTTAAAATAAAAATAATTTAATAAATTGTGATCTATTGGTTAAAAAAGAAATTAATCATTTAATAATACAGGGTGAGGCCTGGAGGTACCAAATACTATCAAGCTTTCATAAAGNCAGTGATAATAATATAACTTCTGTTATTTGAATCTTCAAGTGATCTAAGGATTAAATGTACAATATGTTCTTACTGTATGTAATATATTGAGGATTAACATGTTAAGCCTCCAAACTGATTGAGATCTAAATATTAATTATTGATGGAATTAAAGTATCATAAATATGCCTTTAACAAATTTTTGATAATGAAGACGTGGTAAGAAAGGCCTGATTGAATTAGGATCACCAGGATTTTTCGTCTTTGTTAGTGAAACAAGATTTGATTTTTTTTCCAGGCACTAAATGAAGCGAGAAGTTGTTTAAAGGTCAAATGTAACAAATTTTTTTAATTATTTTATTATTATTATTGATTTTTAAAGATAAATGCTAAAAAAAAATTCCGCTGGAAAAAAATAAATGAATGCATAAAAAAAAGTTATTTAAAGATAAAATCAAGACTATTGCTCTCCTCAGTCTGAGATTACAAATTGAAACTTTCAGATTTTTTTTGGGTATGAGATTAATTTGATGACGAAACTCTTTTTACAGCTGTTTTCTTTGCAATGATTTAACATGTAAATAGAGGTATGTTCAACTTGTAGTAAAGGTCATTTTGATTTAATAAAAAAACAATTGGATCATAATAGCACAAAGGTTGAATTTGATTATGATTTTTTACAAGTATTTAAATAATTAGTCCATATGATTTCCAGCTGTAAGCTGACAAAGATAGTAAATATTCTATAGTTAAGTATAGCAAGCTCTATTCTTATCTGAATGATGATGTCACAAAATACCTCACCAGGTGTATACAGTGGACAATGTTGTTTTAATGGAGATGAGCTAAAGACAATTATTTTAAAATTTAATTGTAAAATACTATTTTATTTAATTTTTTTTAGTAAAAATCTTTGAAAATCAATAAAAATAAAAAAAAAATCCGTAACATTTCACCTTGTATAATCACTTTGCACAATTCCTAAGCCTATTCCTTCAAAATAACGTTTGGTACTTTATCCAGAGCAGAAGTTGATCAAGCAGGTATTCTTTTAATTTCTTCACAACCCATACTATCTGGTAGAAAGTAAAGATTTAATATTTAAAGCTGGATTTGTATTGCTACTATTTTTTTTAAAATATTTAAATTTATATTGTTGTATCTTCATCTGATTTGCCTGGAAAACAAAATGAAACACATTTAGGTTTTTTTCATTCTTGACTGAACACTAAACATGTCAAAAATTTATTTAGATCCATTTCTAATTCTATTTTTATTTCTAATAAAAACTTTTTCTTTTGCTTTGCTGATAGCTCTTTTGATATTATTGGAAATAATTTTACCATAACCAGAGTTATGTTATAGGCAGTAGAGGGACATTGTTGTTAAGGCCTATAAGTAAACTTTATTAGATAACTTCTAAGCTAATACACACCATACCCCGAAAATAACAAAATAAAAATGCATATAAATAATTTATTAATTTTATGAAAAAATAATTTATTAACATAATATTTTGTCCATAATTATTTCTATAAATTTGCATATTTCAAAGCTCACTTAGGTTTTGTTTGCATTTGTATTGACGTTAAAGATAAGTGCAAGACAGTCCAATAGTTTCATATTTCCGGTCTATTATTTTGTAAATAAACTTGCTGCAAAATTAAGAATAATAAATAATGAAGTGTAACATACCTCCACACTGTTGAATCAACATCATCGAGTGCATTCTCCGAGGCGGAAGTTTACGTTAATGGATCGTAAAAGATTTCTATATTGAGCGTTTCTTTATAATACAGAGAATCATCTGATGTTATCCCAGTCCTCAAGATCACCAAACCTTTCTTTTCCTGGTTGAACAAGCACTGTTGAATAAAAAGAAAAACTATTTTTTATTATTTTTTTGTTTAATAAAATGGGGGCCCCTAGCAACTAGGGGCCCATAAGTGTTGCTTTCTTTGTTGTCAAAAAGGTCCGCCCCTGGTTATAGGATGGATACTAGCGTCTGGATCTCAGATGTAACATTTTTCTTCAGCATATAAGACGATCTCTAACCTAAACCGTACAGAGACCCTAACTCCAAAATATTAAAAAATAAGTAAGAAATAAAATAACACACTATGACGCAGATAGCATGCAAGCCGACCTCTGATTGGCTGTTTTTGGGCTGTTGGACAATGTTACATCTGAGATCCAGACACTAGAAGGATGGATTTGCCAGTGAGGTAGGCTACACTGTAGGTAAGGAAATCAGCTGCCAATTTAATAATTTAGAAGGTATTCAATCATGAAATGAAAGGACAGAGGAAATATGATACAAGGGTAGAATATGACCTCACTTATGTAAACAAAATTTTTTCAAAGTTGCCAAAATATAATAATGAACTATTCTTGTGAATTTGGTTATTTTAGGATCATTTAAATAAAAAAATTAAATTCAAGTTACTCCCTCATTAATTCACCATGTCAGGATATATAGTATGGCATATTAAAGAAGGCATTCAATTATTAAGTTATGGAGATTTTTAAAATGTGTTTAACTTTTTTGTATTTTTTTTTTCAAAAATCTCTTATAATTTAGTAAATTTTTGTGTATTTTATAAATATTCATATTGGGAGCCATAGTAGAAGTAAAAATGAATAAGATGATTATGAGTGAAACCAAACATAAAAATATTTGGCTGATGGCCATATTATAGTAAATCAAAGTTTTTTTTACCATTGAATTACTGTATATTACTTTTTAAATAAGTGTCTGTGGTCCAAAAATCTGAAATTCATGAATTTCTTTGGTTACCGTACCTTTTAATAGTTAAAGGAATAATGTACAATACTACAGGAAATAGTAAAAAAATATATTTTAGAATTGGCGGGTTAGTAATACGCGATAGATCTATATAAGCACAAATGATTCAATATAAAATAAAATAGAAAGTAGAGAAAATGATCTGAAAGTATTTTGAAGTGAAAATAAATTTGTTTTCAGTGAACTATCATTTTTGGAAATTATATTTGAAAATCATTTACAAAAGTAAAAATTACACTGCATATGTTTTTAAGCTGATTTGTTGTAATGAATGTCAGAGATAGACTATTGTTTTCTTTTTTCTATAAAACATTTCTTTGCTTATTATTATTTGTCAATTTTTTAATATTATTGATTTCTCCATGTTAGAATTGAAGGACATATTATTACATAACAGTAGATATGCTTGTATAAATAAATTTTCCAGTATTTCTTTTTGTTAGGGCACTAAAAGTTAGAATAGAGTTTCTGGTTATTCATTTTCAAATATTGGACG
>PXIH01S0011152.1:0-11040 GCA_003024985.2 Euperipatoides rowelli | reverse complement strand
CATCTAAGAAGACAAAATTAGAATAATCTAAGAAGAGAAAACTAGAATCACCTAAGAGAAAACTGGAATCAACTAAGAAGAGAAAACTAGAATCACTTTAAGAAAAGAAAATTAGAATCCCCTAAGACTAAACAAAGAACAAAGGAGACTGTACAAGGAAGGATGAAAGGCTTTTAATTGTTTATATTGTAAAAATAAACTTGCATGCAACTAAATTTATATCCTTATGGGGTAATATTATATTTTACTGATTTGTAAAAAGGAAAAAATGAAATTTAGACATGATCTGTAGAATAATTTCTAATCCCTGGGTGGTTAAAAAAATGTCAGAGACATATTCATATGAGAGGTGTTGAGAAACTGATTCTCCTTCTCCCCCCCCCCCCCTCCCACCTGAAACTTAGACGCTTTGTGTTGCTTTAGTCAAAGAAGTCACTAGTATTATTTACTTATGAATTAAAGTAATTAAGAAGTTTGTCAATAGTGGAAAAGCTAGAATTACTATGAATATGCTTTGCCAAATATTTTAAAACTTTATTTATCCAAGCTCTTGATAAAGAATTGGTAAAAATAATAGTTGTAGGCCACACCCATACTTACTTCCCTCCCAAAAAATATATGTTAATAATGACAAAATTTTATTAAAACAGTTTTTTTCATATTAATGAATTTAAAAACTTGCAGAATTTATTATAATTCCAGTTAAATAAGACTTCAAAAGCGAACTACCTTTTCTTTGTAAAAGTTAAAACTTTTGAACGTATAAGAAAACTTTCAATTAAAGATAATTAGGCTCTTTTAAAAGAAAAAAAAAACATATCAAGGTTACATTAATATTGTAGATTGATCTATGTTATTAATAATTAAGTAACCCATTATTCTTTTGTAATCATGGGAAATAGAAGACAAATTAGTATATTAAAAAGGAGAAACTCTATTTAAACTCTTAATTTATAATTGATTTTAAAACGCTACTTTATTGAAACACATAATATTTGACTTCCGTTCTTTATTGACTATCAATTGATTAATATCGTTTCGAAAGAGAAACTCCAACGTCTTTGTTTGACTTCCACATTTTCTCCTTATTACATCAATTACTGGTAGAACATGTACACATGTTTTCAAATAATTGACTCTTAATAATTTGAGTAATAATGATGAAAAGAAAATATTCTAATAGCAGTGTAAACTTGAAAAAACTTAACCCTTCAAAGCCTTGATATACTGTAGTTATGAATAGATTCAGTTAAGAGATGATAAATATAATACATGTATGTTATTGCCTGGTTGAAAACGTGTTGCTGAAGATAGAAATATTGGGAGAATTCTTGTGGATTGATATAGGCTGATGATTATGATGATGATGATGATCCATTGTAATCATGATATCTGGGCTGAGGATCAAATTTAACCCTATTTAATCTACATTATAAAATGAAAATTTGTGGATGAGTGTGTGTGTCTGTTTGAAATGTACTAATGTAAAATACATCAATAGAAATTTTTTACAAACAATTTTTGTTTAAACTTCTTTGTGCCAATACATTGTTGTTGCTGTAGCATTGTTAAATTCCTGAATTAGGAAGCGTAAATAAATAGAAAATTATGTAACAATTAATATTATGATAAAGTTAAGAATTTTTTTAAACTTCGCTGACTATAGCCTATAATATTAAGAGAAGATAGGAAAACTTCCTCCATTTAGTCACCTCAAAGTATAAGTTAAGTATCTGATTGTGTTCATATTCATCCATAATATTAGATTAAAACATTTTGTAGGGATAGGTTTTGTTTCAGTAAATACTTTTTACACCCAATTGACCAAATTGTTTTATACAGCAGTACAATTAATGGAATATATCTTTACATTAAACCATAAATGAAACTTTTTTTTTATAGTTAGGGGTGGACTACTAGTAATATGACTATGATAGAAACCAATTTCTCTAGCCCAAATTCTCTGCGTCTAAACAATATTATACTCAGAATCTTCTATATCAGTACAAAAGCAACACTTTTGTTCAATATTTATGTAAAATTTTGCAACTAATTAAGAGTTAGCTGGAAATATAATATTATTTGACAATAAAATTTATCAAAATGGAAGCCCCATTGTATACATGTTATATTTTTTAATCTTGCTGAGGCTATGGTGCGCTATTATATGATAATTTAGTATAAGTATAAATAGTATACCAACGGTGGGCAAATGCATTAGAGCCGCATGGGGATCTATGTTGAGTTTTATGTGCTCCCATTTCCATTGAAAATAAAATTTAAATCCGTTATTTTTAAGTTATTTCAGAACTTTATAAAAAGTTGGGTGAGTGTACTTATGTATGCTCACGTTAGAAGTTATATTTCTTATACAATACATATTAATGTGTACTTTTACTAGCACTTAAGACTTGTATAGAATATGTAAATACTAACTAAATGAATTAAATGAAATTAAAGTTGAATTTGGGTATTTATTTAATACTGTACTAGGTATGTAATTATTATATGGCTCTTTATAATTATGGAAAACTGGATTCCGGCTCTCATTGACCTCATATGCGGCCACCCCTGTATTATACCATTATTAACTCATATATTGCGAGAGATACAAATGAATTTTTAGGCATGTTTAGCAGTAGTCCAGCATTCGTCAAGAGAGGTGTGTCTGTAGGCATAATGATTAAATTGAGATTTTGATTTTAATATTTTATGATAAATTCTAATGCTGTATTATACTGAGTAGTTTTCGCCATGAATGCTGGAGTGTAGCCCAAGGCCACCCATATTGATTGGGAGGCAAGCTATAACCTTTGATAATTTGACCTTACTCATACCCCATATGAAAAAACTAACTAAAACATCTTGTTTACGATAAAACATTTTGATAAACTGCAGATGATGAACATAATCAGGTAGTAGAGTGGATAAGGTACTCCACTTGCGCTACAGTGGCTAAGCTTGCCACTGGTTTGAACTCATAATTCTATTACAAGACATGTTAATCATATGATATTTAAGTATTTCCTTGAATGTTATAAGCATGTAAAGTGTATTGAAAATTGTGAAACCTGTAAAAACTGAAATAGAGAATGTATTAAGAAACATGTACATATTGTAAATAAAGTATAATAATTAAGTGTACTTAGTAAAAACAACATTGACAATGATATCCTTTAGATAAGGCCTGGGAAAACCCAGGCCCGTGGACCAGTTGTGGCCCCATTCAAAATATTGTCCAGCCTGCAGAATTAATAAATATAATACAATTCGGCCATCATGCTAAATCATATATTTTATTTTTCAATCACGGTAACATAAATCTTAAAAAATTGTAAAGACAGTAGGCTACAACAAATTGAAATCAAAATAAAATACTACCTTTAATTATTCTACTCTTTATAAAGTCTTTGTGTTAATTCAGTTTTAATAGCCGGGGGCGTAGTTTAATTTACAATTCATGGCAAAGCAGCATAACTACTAAGGTAGCTACCATTTTTGTAGCTGATCTATTTTGATTTGTGGCAAAGCATGTCGTAAATATGAGCATCTTGTAGCATCAATAGAGAGACTTTTGGGTGTTTTGAAATTATTCCATTCAATGAAAGTAAATTTAAATTGAGGTGAGTAAAAAGTGACGATTGTGAACAATCAATCATGTTTTAACGTAAATTAAACACACGTTTTGAATTTTACAGTAATGATTTTTTTCTTCAATGATGAATGTTACTAAAAGATGTAAAATTTAGTTTAGTTTTAGTAGAAAATCAGGATCATCATAAAGATTAGGGTGATTTTATTGATTCATTCTCAGATAAATAACATGATTAATAAAACAAAATAAATAAATAAAGGTATTATATACAATAAATAATGTTATGTGCAATAAAATATGACTTGATAAATAGTAATAAAGTTAACCAGGAAGGGAGGCAGTTTAAAATAATTATTTTTTTACTTATTTTAACAGAAACTTGTTTGCCCTTCATAAATAGTTTAAGTCTTTTTTCTGTTAGCCTGATTCTTGTTTTATTATTTATGAAATTAACATGAGTTTCATAGTTCAGTGCTGGCTAGTAACAAATGTAATGAATACATGTGGGCACATTTCATGAATTCCCTCCCCTCCCCCCTCTTATTTTCAAAAGATTACAAATATATATAGGCTATATATTTAATTTTTTAAATTCATATTAAAATTTTGCTTTAGTATTGTCATATGATTTGTGATAAGCAACTAAAACTGCTAAATTGTAAGTGGGTTGGTGAAGGAGAACCTTAATGCTAATTTTGAGCTTTTGGCTTACCATATTCATAAATTAATGCAATTTTTTTACAATCTCATTTTACAATCACAGGACACCAAAAGTTCAACTGTTCAAAATATTTTGGTTGCCCCCCCCCCCCAACCCGGTCACGCATTACGTCGGCCCTCCAAACTTTCCCATACTTTCAATCTGGCCCCTAGTCAAAAATGTTTGCCCAGGCCTGCTTTAGATAATTGATATTTTTTTTATATTTGCAGTAAATCAATTTACTTACTATAAATTCCAAGATAGAATTTTGAATCATATTCCTAGCTGTACTGTCAATAAAGGATACATAATCCCTAAAATTTTCTTAGGTAATTGATTACCTAACCCATAACCAGTAAAAATCCTAAATTCAAAAGGATTAAGTATAACAGGTTTATTAGTATTAATTTTCAAACAATTTTAAACAAAACAATGATTAATAACTTTCAATACTTGCCGATATGTGTGTTGATTGTTAAAAAACACCACAAAAAATCATCACGATAAGTTATAACATCAACAAATAGGTTAATACCCTAAATTTTGACCAACAACCTGTTAAGGTACCATAAAGACAAAACAAATATGTAGACAGGACGGAGCCCTGTGCCAAGACATTATTTAATGGTATTGGCTCTAATATAGAGTTGTCAAGCTTGATATTAAGAGTTTTGTTTATTACATAGTTTAAGATTCCTATGGTAACATCATTATTTCCTATAACGTTATAACTTGTTTTATCAGATATTGGTGTGTTACATAATTGTATATCACAAAATATCAATGCTGCAGATTTTATGGTATTAATTTTAGTATAATGTAAAGTATGTAAAAATGTTGATACTGCTGTATGAATAGAGCAACCAGCAATACTTTGAAATTATATACTGCATTTTTGCTAAAGTCGATCGTCTATTGTTTTCTCTGACATAGCTGGTAACAGTTATTGATCACTAATCACATAAAGTATTATGTATTTTTGGTTTATATTGTATAGGAATTTGTTATGATCTATTTTAATTATTCTCAAATTAATTATTATTAAAACTATATATACATATAACAGTGATTTTACACTATTATTATTTTAAAACCTTGACCAGAGATTTCCTGGTCACAATCCATTACATAATACAATAAATCCAATACATAATATCCATATTACATAATATCTTTGTCCCAAATAACATAAAACATATTTAAATCATGAGCAAACATATCTTTAACATAAAAATGTTTGTAGTACCTCATTATTTGTGCTACTGCCTTTACACTATTTAACTTACCAAACAATATCTTGCATCTTGTTTTCCACACTGAGTACATATAACTGATTAATGGTTTAAACACTCCTGTTGGTATTTTCTCTATTTTTTTTTTGCTTTCAATACACTCCTTGATATCATATTTATTCTCAATCCTGTTAAATATCTTATCCATTATATCCATGATTTTATACAGTCCCAAAAATTATGCTCCCAGTTTTCTTCCATTCCACATTCAAAAACACAGTTACTGTTTGATTGAATCCCTATCATTCCTCTATAATTCATCCATTGCTTTGTAGGTAATATACCTAACATATATATATATCTTATAGTTAAAGTTTGCATATTTCCAGTAAGATACATTTTTTTTTGCTATTTTCAGATTCACTTCATTCTTTTTGTAGGTCAAATAAGCTACCTCTTTGTTTATATTATCAAATTTTTGTTTTTTATAAACAATTGTACATCGTTCATCCCCTCAGTGTAATATTCATATGTTTTTATCCAGCATTTGAACAACAGATATCTAATTGATTGATCCATCTGATAAAGTTTCCCAATTGCACTGTCTTGTATTATGTTCTTTCTTACATAGTTAAAAATAATCACTTTATTCGACACTAATAGGTCAATCAATCCTAAACCTCCTTTTGTTTGTGGAAGCCTTGTCCTGTATTGACCAACAAATTTATATCCTTTGAACAGAAAATTTTGTATAACCTGATTGAATACATGAAAAAATTGTTATGTTATTTTTATGTAAGGGAAATAATAAAAGAACTTAGTAACCAACAATGTGTTGACTACTCTTATTTTTTCTAACAATCCTAAATTATATTTTCCATAGCTCTTAAAATTCTTTTCAATTTCTTCACTGTACTGTATTGACATAATTAATTGGGAACTTCAATCCTAAAATCTTCCCATGTTAACCATTCAGATCCTTATATTTCTTTAATTTTTTATTCTTTATGTCCCACAAGTAGGACTTTTGGAAGTTGGTTGTTGAGCCAGTCATTGTCACAATTTTTTTTAAGAGTTCATAAATGAGATTTAATTGTCTTAATCCTGTCACAAATATCGTAATATCATCAATGTTTGTGATAACCTTGATATTACTAATCTTTCCTATTGTAGATATTCCCTTACTTATTATTTCAATCCTCTTTACCAGTTCTGTCAGATAGGGGGAGTACAATAGATATGACATTGGTGAGCCTTGGAGAATCCATTAGTCATTTTTTCAAACCCTAAAAATATTTTATTATTTAAAAAGGCAACATTTTTGTTTCTAATTATATTAATTAATAATTGAGAAGTTTTGTTTCTTCCAGCACACTTCATTATTAAATATCCAAGATATGTTACATTCACTTTGTTAAAGGCACCTTCCATATCAATCCTCATTACATACAAGTTATCTCTCCTCTTGCTACTATAATTTAAGATGTCAGTGTAACTTCAGTATTGCCTGCCCTATCAGTCTTCCTTTAATACTAAATATGTTTGCTGATAAACTTTTTTCTAGCATAGGCATTATTCTTTTTAAAATTATTTTTTCCAAACATTTGATATCACAATTTGAAAGCGTTATTGATCAATATTTGTCTTCCTCCATTACCATTTGATTAACTTTTTTTTTTTTAAATTATTTTCAAATAAGACTTCAACACCTCATTATGCACACTTTTGTTAAATTGTTCATTAAATAGTGCATTATAATATTCTAAAAGTATTCTTTTAACACTTGGTTTTAAGCATTTATAAACTGAGTACCCAATACTATCTGGTCCAGGACTAGTCTTCAGATTTACACCTTCAAGTACACCATCAAGTGCATTCATTGTTATCAAACCATTCAATACATTCTGTTCATCAATATTTATTGGATTTTTATTTCTTGACCTATAAAAATTATAATGACTGACTCCTTAAAAATCTATATATTTATGTATTTCTGTTTTGTCTTGGAATGTTTTATTATTCTCATCTATATTTTGTTTGTATTATTCTAACTATATCAATCAACATTAGTGTATATATTATTCCATCTGAAATCATAGCATGTACAATCATAGCATGTACATTTGAAGCCTTCTTATTATTTTTTAGTATGGAAATTAATCTCCACCTAGATGTTGTTGCTGATATTTGTACTTCATTATTAATTTTCCTGTAAATATTTTTTTTGTTGAATAGAAAGTAAGTTCTCTAATCTTAGTTTCAAATCTAATACTTGAATTTGTCTTTTTAACTGTTTTATTTATCATGGTATTCAGAATTTACTTGTTTTCTCTATTTCTTTGTCAATTGCTCTTTTTTCATTTAAAGTTTTCAATACTCCAATTTCATATATAATTTTTTTAATAATTTGCCATTTGATTATAACATCAATTCTATCATCACATACTATTTGATCTATACTGAGACTACTACTTATTTCTGTTAAGCATTCATTTGACCATACTGGTATAATCCCAATGCTATTATATTTGTCATGTTTACTAGTCAACTCTTTGATACCCAATATTAAGGCTAAATGATTGTGTATGGAATAAGAATATATTTTAAATCATATGTACAACCATATATTGTAGTTAATAAAATTCTATCTAGCCTACTCTTTGAATTTTGTTGTATCCTCGTGGGCAAGTGAACAATTTTGCAATATTCTGATACATCAATTAACAAATATTTATCTATTAAATTCTTCAGTTTCACTTCATTTGCTTTAGAGTTTATATTTAGATCACCTCCTATTATTATATACATGTTTTTATTACACTCACAAATAGTTCTTACCTTCTTCCATACAAAATCTTTTTCCTTTTCAATAACTGGCAAATGCAAATTTATTAATCAGAAATTCCAGCCTTGTATTTTAATGTTCATTACCATTATCCGCTCTATAATTTTCAATTTTCGTAATTCCATGTGCAATTGTTTTCGACACAATAAAAGCCATTCCACTCCTTCTTGCAATGCTTTTGTTCTCCTTAATGATATAATCAAAATCAAACAACCTCCAGACACGGGCATCATCATTCAATAATCTTCTGGTTTCCTGTAACATATAGATAGTAACATTAATTTTTGCCAGGTATTTAACTACCAACAGTTCAGAAGTTTTCGCATTCAAAGTTCTGACATTGGCAGATACCAAAGATAACATATTATTTGTTTTATAAGCCATTATAAATATAAGAATAACACAAAAAACAAAATTATTTCTTTTAAATAAAGTATTGATTATAATTAATAACCTTATCTAAATTATATAAACACAGAACTATAATATATTATGTTCATTATATAAATGCATTATTTAAACAAAATTAAACATTTTCTCTAATTTACAGTTATTATTGAATTTAATTTACACTTTCTTTTTTATGTTCTAATTTTTTGTCTTCGTTTGTAACCAAATTATCTTCGCCCAAAACACAACCATTCTTTTCGAGGTCATCTATCATTTCAACAATTCTTACCTTATTATGTTTTAAGTTGTTAATAGTTTCATTTCCATCTTTAAATTCTCCTTGACTGTTGGCTGGTTGATTACTTTTTATCTTCCTTTTATTTATTTTGGTCACAAGTTCAAAGCCACCATTCTCATGAACTAGATGCACAATTTTTTCTTCATCAACTAACATGGCTCCTTCGTCATTGTCAGACGTGAAATATCATTAGTCATTAAAATCTGCCTCTGCGCCTGGTTTTCTANAGCGGTGTTGCGATTAAATGATGCCCATTCTTGAGTTAGTTTTTTTTGAGATTGTTTCTTCGCTGATCAAATTTGCCACAATATTGATATCTAACACTTTATCTGAATTATTAAGATCATCAGGGTAAAATCCCTATTAGGTTTCCATAAATCCTCTTGTTTCCTTCATAGTTGCCGCCACTTATGCATAAGTTATTGAGTTATCACTGCAAGGCTGATTGATGTGCCCTCCTTTGACATATTTTCCACATTGTATGCACTTCTTTACACTACATTCATAGGCCTTATAGCCAATTTCACGGCAATTCAAACATATAGGATCCCTACCTTTGACAACCACTAAATGTGTGAGGGTTCCCATAACTATAAGGTATGAAATGTCTCTATCATATACTTTAGGCTTTAGTATACCTTTAATTTCAATTACTCCTGTTTTATAGGCTATCTCATCATTCACTTTAAATATCTCGTTTCTAGTTGAGGTTATTATTAGGTAATTATCCAAAGCAGTACTTACTAATTGGAAATCTTCAGTAATGGAAGCCCAATGCACTTGTATATTTACGTAATGGCTAAGCTCTCCATATTCAGCAGGTACAACATAATACTCTTTGAATCTATTAAAACAAGTTTGCACTGGTTGTTTTTGTTGTTCCGTTGCGAAATCCACACCTAAATATTTGCTATTTCTTGGGAAGAATAATCCCACAATGGCAACCTACCCTACCATTTCTATTATTTTCATCAGAATCACCGTATTGTCTATTTTGCAATCAGAATCCTCGTTATACAATGTGAAAATAAACCGTCGCTCAGTATACGCCGATTTGAATGTATTATTCCAAAATTTTATACTATTTAACAACTTTATATATTTTCCAGAGTTCTTTTCAGTATCTCTAATTGCAAATTCATACTCTCACATGTCCTTCCACAATTTAGCTAGCCAATTTGAAACAATTTTCCTCTCACTATCAATATCTTGCTGTGATTAACCGCCATTTTGACCGGAAGTTTTATTCTCAAAATTTATTTGCTGGATACATGTATTGGTTTACTTTATGGTCAATTAGCTAAGACAAATCATCTTTCTTATGTGTGATATATGCATGTATCTCAGTGCTTGTGATTTTTTTTTTTTTTTTTTTTTGGGGGGGGGGGGGGTGGGGGGATTTAGTTACAGTATTTCACACAACCTATCTCTTGTGCATCACTTTGCATTGCATTAAAGAGTTCAAGCTTACTTCATGAAAATTACCATCTAGTTTATTCACCGCTATTCAATACATCAGGGAAGTTCACACTGGAATTATGCAGGGATTATTGTATCTTATTATACTCATGTGTGACTTTCCTTAGGCATATCATTAGTTACAGCGGATATTTTGTGTTTTGTAAAGTAAATCTCTATTACTGATTTTGGTCACAATGGGGTCCATGATGTTCAATAATAAGAACTCTATTGCATTCATTGATAGATCTTATTGCAAATAAGTAATAAATATTGCATGATCAATTTATAAGGCATGTTTGCTGCACTTCAGGAATTTCCTATCAATAAAGATTTGTTTGGGTCACTTTATTTATTTTAATTTTAAGGGATCTCTGCTAAGTGTCTCTAGGGTGGAAAGATCTGAATAGATCTTGGGGGTGGATTTCCTAATATTTTTTTTTTATTACTCAGTTTGGGCGACAGGGAAGAAAAATAATGATCAAGGCACTTAGTTTTAAGTTTGCTTCCATTTATTTGTCA
>PXIH01S0011150.1:1637-12682 GCA_003024985.2 Euperipatoides rowelli | reverse complement strand
CAGCAGTGAAAGAAAATTCCAAGTCCAAATGCAAAATAAAATTTTTACTCCAAATATGGATCAGCGGGCATATACAATCCTTTTCTTTGCTATACTTTCAAAATACAAAGACAAAAAAAAAANTTGTAGAACCAGAAAATGGGTATCTGTGATGTCAAAATAACAGCAGGCCAACTCATTCTCGTAATGTATTCAAAGTACAAAAATGTGTAGCTTGTGCTGTACTATCGTGCTTTGGATTATGGTTTAATTAGATCACTAAATAATAATGAAAAAAAATACTAAATACTAAATAATAATGAAAAAAATGCCTCTTTTTTTAATTAAAAATAACATTTTATTCACTGACTGGATTTTAATAGGAAAAATTCTAGGATTCTCTTCATTCATCCATCCATTACATTGTGGGAGGAGATATTAGTTAATAAAATATTCAAATGTAAAAAAAAAATGTCAGATGTTAAGGGATTATCCTCTTGAAAATAGATTATATTGATGCAAGGATTACCTAAATGTAAGTTAAATGGTAATTTGTGTGAAATTAATCCAATTTCAGCAAACTTTGAATGACTGGTTCAATATATATAATGATATAAATTTAGCCATTAAAACAATATTGGCAAGAGGAAGGGTAATAACTACATTTCTAAATTCATGTATACCATCTTGTTAGTTTACTATTTTCTTTGATAATGAAAATTTAGCATCTTATGGAATCATGTTGAGTTTATTATTTAATAATCCTATGTGTTAAGCATTTCCACAAATTATAAATGTGAGAGCCAAATTGCAGTTTTGAATTTTCATCATCAAATGAAACAATAAATAAACAAAATGTTAATAGAAAAGAGTGTTCAAAATTGAAATAAAGATTTGTCCAAGTTTTGGGAAAAAAAATTAGAAACAAAAATGAGTCTTAGTCTTTTGTACTTGTATCTTATTTTTGTCCTTACCATTGACTTTGTGATGTAATGAGCTCCCTGGGAAACATCAAAGTCAATTTTCCACTTCCTGGTTCTAAGAGAAAATTTTCTCTGAACTTTTGAAACATTTGTGAAAAATCTAGGAGCTTCTCTATGGGGAAATATTTTGGTCCACACTTTGGACTCTGAATATTTTTTCAATGCCATGATTAACATAATTTGAAAAATGGATTTTAATGAATAGAAATTGCACTACTTTATGGTCAAGGGAAAATATTATTTGTTTCTCCCAACTTAATTCCATGATCAAAGTGATGTTAGTGGTATCATCAAAAAATTCTCTGTATGGGGGGGGGGGGGATTAAAACTTTATCTAGGATTGTCCAAATTGAAGACTAATTAGTACAGGGATGTCAAATAGGTTTGTCCAGCATGCCAAAATTAAAAAAATGTTGTCATTTTGGACAAAGAGCGAAATTTTGGTGTCTAGGTTACATATTTTTGGTACGGTAAGCCTTTTTTTTTTTATTTTATCGTTTTGTTTCCCTTTTGACAGATTTGATGACCTTTTTTTTTTATTTTATTGGCTGTAGAGATTTTTAAACTTTAAAATTTTTGTTGTGTGTCCAGTCTCTAAAGTGCCGGCACCCATGCCACCTATTTGCCATCCCTGAATTAGTGAGTGGTTGGTATGGTTATAAACGGAATCACAAGATTCTACAAATGTAGAATCTGTCTTGTTTCTTTTTTATTTATAAATGATTTGGTAAATATATTTTTCTCTTTGGTCGAATGCATTCTTCAACACCTTATTAATTGGCCATCTTGAAAATGTTAAATCGTCATTGTCGTACTCTTAACATAATCCTATTAATTTTTTCTTTTTTTTTTCTTCCAATTATAGATACCTCAGAACTTCCCTACTGAAGAGGGTATGCTTGACCTGGCTATGGGCACTCATCACATCCATGGACATGATCGTTTCACTAAAGAACTTACAGAGTTCCTAGAAAGGTTCCCCAACTGGACATTTCCTCTTGGATGGACATCAACCTACCATCACTGGGTGCTTTAAGTCTCCAGTCTTCTTGCATTCTGGAAATTAATTCATTCGATTATTTCAGTTTTTTTTCTTCTTTTTCTTTTTTGCTCCTTGCCATTGACTTATGGTCTCTCAATATATATTTTTTTTTGTGTGTGAATCTTCACGTGTAATAATTTTAAGCTGATAACGTTATGATACCTCTTAACAGTGATGATTTAGCAGTTCGGTACCTTATTTTAGTTTTGATTTTTGGTTGGTGTGTAAATTATCACTTGTATCAATTTTAAACGGATATTATGATACATATTAACAGTGATGACTTATCAGTTCAGGTACCTTATTTTTGTGTGTGTGAATCATCACTTGTATCAATTTTAAGCTGATAACGGTATAGCGATAACTTAGCAGATCAGGTACGGTACCTTATTTTTTTTATGTGTCTCCACTTGTATTAATTTTAAGTTAGTAATATTATGATACATACTATAGTGATGAGTAAGTGGATCAAGTACAGTACCTTATTATGATTTTAATTTTTTTTTTTCAAGGTTAGGTGAGTATTGAATATTTTTAAATATTTTTCTAGTCTTTTTGATCCTTTATTATTGATCTGTTCCTTTCAATTTATTTATAATTCTGTTGAATTTCTCTACCCTTCCCAGTTTCTTTCCAAAATGAAAAAAAAAATCAACATTCCTTTATAAATAAATATATAAAAAGAGAGATATTTGTAGCCCATGGTAAGATTACAAAATATATGAAGGCCTGCTCATGTTTGGCCTCTAGGAAAATATTTATTTTGCGAGAGGTCACATCGACAAAGTCTCTGGCCTTAAAATTGTTTTTCTTTCGATTGTCCAATATGTACGTCAATTATTTGTGTCTTGCTTTTAAGCTGTGTTTTTTTTTTCTTCTAACATTTGGATTGAATCTTTCGCTTTTTGTCAAGTCCTGTATAACTAAAATTGTTCTTGTATCTTGTGTATTTCATAAATTGTGCGCAAGGAGTTGAAAAATATTTGTTACATTTACATAATAATTAATTAGTCAACATTTTAAATGTGGCTCCAGCTTACGGTACTTTGTTTTTGATACATTTTCTAAACTCTGCTCAATGTTACTTTTTTTGTATTTTTTATTTCTAATTATTACCAGTCATTTTATAATGTATAATTATCTGTAATTGATCAAATTTAAAAAAAAAAATATCTGTATATTGGCAAATTGCTTAGTCGTCGTATCTTGTGGGTTTGAAAATTTAGGAAATGATTGTATATACTATATTTTCCCAATATGAAAGATACGCTTGTACAGAGGATCTAACTTTTTTTATGTATATGATTGGATACTTTGCATAATACATGCAGCATAATATATACGGTATGTTGGAAATACGTGGTGCAAGTTTGATTATAAAGTATGATTGTTATTACTTGTTGTGTTATTTTGATAAATAAATAAATAAAAAATGAATACACATTTTTTTTAATGATTGTAAGACAAATATCTAAAATACTCAAGTTTAGAGAGATGTTTGAATTTTTATTTTTATTTTTTATAATTCTCTTAAACAGCTCAAATGTTTTAAATATTTACTTTAGGAAGCAGGGTAATAGGTTTAAGAGTATCTACAATGAAAATATAACTTTTTTGTTTAAAGGTATAGTAAATTTTTTTTTATTTTTAAAAAAAAGTGTAGGCTAACAATTTTTTTTTTTTCATACCGTATTTTTAAAAAAAAATGAAAGTTGAAAATCAAAGATAATCTCACACTGAGTCAGTATTACGTTTAATAAAACTGACAGCGGATAAACGTTCTAAAAACCATATTTAATATTTGATAATACAAATAAGATTTTTGAACTGTGAAAAAAAGTACACCAAATTGTTACTAAAATCGAAAGAGAATTTAAAATCTTTTTTTAATCCACGGTTGTTTAAATCGCAAAGTGGAAATTTCTAGTACGGTAATATTTCTAGTACTGTAATAATTTGAGGGGGGGGGGAGTTTTTTTAGTAATTACCTTTAGAAGTAATATATTTTTTAAAAAAGTTAAAAATTCATTGTTCGGAGCCTTTTAAACTGGCTTTTATTGCTAGGCATAAATATGGAAACCTACAGCAAAAATTTAAAGAATAAAACTTATACAGGGTTTTTTTTTCCATTATTATTATTACGGTATTAGTATTAGTAGTCATAATAGTATTAATATTACTTTATAAATATTAATTTATTATTAAATATTATCATTAATAATATTTGTAAGTATTTTAAGTATAATCATTGCTTTTTTTTTGCTGGTACACAGCAATACGGTACTACATTCTGGCATCTTCAAATACCCCTTTCCCTTTCACCTTCATAAAATAATAAAAATAAAAAAAAACTTATTTTAAAAAATTGCAATAAAAAATGTTAAGTAGAAATTTTTTTTTTTAATTAAATTCTAATTTTGTTAATTATGATACTCTCAGTTGCATAGGTCATAGCTGCACAGGGGCCCCATGAAATATTGAAATACATACAGTATATAAAAATTAATATAGTGATTCATTGAAAAATTCAATATTTAAATTACGATTATTGAGAAACTAAGTTTTTTTTTTAAAGATTATTTTACAATATATAATTTCTATTAAAATTATTTTTATAAAATAATTTCAAATCTTTATTTTTCCACTGTCAGCTTATTATATGTATCTTTATTTCTTCACGCACACACACACACGCACATCGTTCTTTTTTCTTACTCGTCTATTTATACCTGTATAGTGATCGGAGTCAAGTAAGTATGTTTAGCTATCTTTATTTTAAAAAAAAAAAGATCCAGTCACTTTTATAGTCTGTTTTTATTTGGATATACAGATATATGCCAGGTTACATCTATTTTTGCTATAACATTCTGATCCATTTTAAAACATATTCATTAATTGTTATTTTGTTTTACATTTGTTTCTAAAGTTTCTCGCAGTATTAAATACAATTTTGTAAGGGCTATAGTGCTAATCTGTATTCACACGCAATCGTTAAAATTCTTTTTTTTTTTACTATACTGTACTGTTTGAATTTTTTTTTCAGATTTTGATAGGGATTTAATTATAATCATTAAAATATTTAATTTCTGTAAACAAATTTTATTAATCGGAAGAAAATTTATACGTTAACTTTTTTGTTAAATAAATAATCACTGATTTTGATTTGAAGTCGATTATTGATTTCTATTTTAAATTAAATTTAAATTACCTACATACCTTGCCACTTCCCTATAATAAATGTCTATCAAATCTTAGAACCAGTATTTATTTTTATAGAAAAAAAGCACTGATTGTAGAACAAAAATGCTGAAAAAAAAAATTGCTTCCAGAATATTTAGTTCTTTCCGATATTAGTATTTTAGATTAGATTACGTGAGGCAATGACATTTAAAACTTTAAAAAATAAAAAAATACCATAGCATTGTTAGTGTAGTGAAATACAATACGTTAGTCTAAAAAACGAAGGATTTAGACCTTTTTTTTTAAACTTTTTGAAAAACAATAATTTTAAATGTTTCTAATGAGCTGGACTCTTGTTTTTTTTTCTTTTGTAATCGTCTGAGATGATTGTTATAATTGAATTAATAAACTCGTAGTGTATTGCAATAATAACTGTACTCAGTTGAATTGAAAATAATATCTTAAAGGATATAAAAACAATTCCTACCCTAAACCGTTTGTGAAAGTGTCACCGTTTTGTCTTTGTATGTTCGGATTTATAATCCCCTCCCGCCGCTTTTCTCTCCGCTCTTTGAAATATTATGTAAATATTTTAAGTTGTTATTGCATGCATGGTTATATTTCAACTCCTTGTGCACACACCAAAAAAAAAATTATATAATACGGCCCAAATTAAAGTATTTATTCCACTTGACTTTCCGGTATAATTACTCAATATATTTTAATTATTTAATATTATTTTTACAGTATATACTATACTATTTACAAGTATTTACATATCTCTCTGTGATTTCTATGCTTCCAACCTACAAAAGTACCATTTGCGGTATTGTTCCTACGCTTTATACATTTCTTTATATAACCTTTCAAACAGTCGCTCTTTTAGAAATGTATTTGAAATAATTTATTGAAAACTTAAAATATTGATCTAAGTTATTTGGGGAGAGATGTTACAAGTAGGTCTGATTTCATTAAGCTGAACGTTATATGGTTGTATCTTTTTCTTTTTTTTTTTTTCATTGCCTCTTATATAAGTAACTACGTAACTGTAGATCTTATTTATTTATTTTGACTTTATCTTTCAGTTTCACGATTTTGGACCGAATTTCTCTACTTTGAAGTTTAAATATTAGTATCAATTTTCAATATTTTATAATCCCTGTGTCTCCTCCTTCCCTCCTCCATAACCTCCCTCTTCCAAACCAAGGCAGGACATACTTAATCCTATTTCTGAAATACAGTATGTTTATAATAGCTGTATAAATGTATTAAGTTTAACAAAAATGATTTACAAATAACAAAATTTTGGTTTAGAATTTTCTATTTCTTGTGAACATGATGAAATATAACTGCTGTGTGAATATTGGTGGTTTTATTTATTTGAGTAAAATTATCAGTATTACAAAGCAAGTGTGTAAAACCATGATCCTTAATATCTGGAACTGAAAGAACATTAATGCATTTCTTGCCATACGGCGCTAATACTACTTCGTTTTCTAGTTTTGTTTGCTTTTTTTTTTTTTAAACAAAAAAAAAAAATATGGAGTGTGGATTTGGTTGCCATAATCCTAAATTGGTGCCATAGATATTATTACGATAAGTTTATGATTAACTCTTTCAGTTGAGTATTTTTGGTTTGCGTATAACCTTTTTTTTTTTTTGTAAAATTTAGCTGGAATCTCCATTTGCTAAAATTTTTATTGTTGTGGATTATTCTCGACAATTACTGTTAGAGATTACAAAGCTCGTAGACTTTTTGTATTTATATATCTTACTGAATTTCTGAGAAATGTATCCATATTATTTATTGATGTTAGTTTTTCATGCAAACATATAAAATAAATAAAATTTTAACTCAATTATGTTTATTAATCTCTTGATCAGAAGTTGTAAGGTTTTTAGCGTTAAATTATTTTTGATTTCTGACCATACTAACAGCTACTTTTAGGTCAATCTGATTAACTTTGGTCCTACTCTCTTGATCAAGATTTTTTTAATTGGGATCTTAATGTGCCCCTATTGCCACCCTTGTGGTCAAATTATTCAAATGAATATCATGTAGTTTAATTGAACTGGAATATACAGTATATACAGTTTAGCATACTTATGTGTTGAAACAAGTCTGACATTATCACTCCTCACCACCAGGGAGATTCCAGAACAATTTACTTGTAGATAAGTAACATTTCGTTTGTTTTTCTTTTGTTTTCTATTTTATTATGCACTGTAACTTACTAGAAATTGCGAAGAATCTCAGAACCTTTTTCATTGTACTTGATGCAAATAAAATTATATGATTAAAAGTATTTAAAGTTGTTGTTTATTATTATTAATGTCGGCAATTGCAGTTTTGTCCTTTGCACCCTTGTTGTTGTTATCAACATTTCCTAATCATAATTACTCTTACCAATTTTCTACATCTAAATATTACCGATCAACTACACACGCATACTTATCATTCACTGTTGTTTAGCTAGAATCACAATTCATTAAAAAGGCTTTCAAAGCGGTGCTCTAATTTAAGCCTGCTGCGCAAAACTTTAGGAAATTATCTTGAAAACGATGTTATGGTCGATACTCAACTAAACCTGACATCACATTTATGAATACCATGAAAGGTGACTGGGATCAGTGTTGATGTTCAGCCGATACAATCATACAGGTTAAAATATTGAATTACCTGTAGGTAAATAATATAATAACTACAATAAACAATATAAACTCATTAGTTTAAATAAATTGTCATACGAACTGAACATTGAAAAACATTATTATTGCTAAATGAGCTTACAACATGGTTTCTGTTGTCAATTATTTTTATTATTTAATAATAATGTTGAATTAGAAATAACTTTATAATTTAACTAGACACTATAATTCTTTACCATTTATTATCAAATTTAGCACATCCCCCCCCCCTCCTAGCCTAGCTACTGGGAAAAGTTTTACTAATTCCATTTTCTAATAGTTTTCAACTTTTCACTATGAGTTTGCTGAATTTGCAACATTTATATTTCTATACTTTTTAAGCAAATTAATTTATATCCGCATATTTTTCTATTTATAATTAGTCATGTGATCTTGATGAGATAGGGTGACCAGATGTTGCTGTGCTCAAAGTAGGATAATGTCCTACTTTGGCCAGGTTTGATAAGCTTTTTTTTTTTTACTTGACTGGATGTTTTGTTACCTTTAAAACATATTTGATAAGCTTTTTTTTGCTTGATGTTTTGTTACCTTTAAAACAGATTTGATAAGCTTTTTTTTTTTGCTTGACTAAATGTTTTGATAAAAATGTTTGATGCCCGTGTAACGGGCTTATTCGAAGCCGTGTTCCAAATCCAGAAACACTGCCACCTAGGAACTATTTTTAGAAAATGTTTGATGCCCGTGTAACGGGTTTATTTGCTAGTCTTTCTTGAATTGGCATTTTATATGTATTAAGAAGTGAGTATCGTTTGTTATTAATGATTGCCAATTTTAGTTGTTTTTTTCCAATTATTCTCCTAAAATATTGTGCTGCAATTGTTTTACTTGTTGAAATTTTATCATTCTTTTTCTTTTACTACAGCATTATATCTCCTTTGATTTGGAGAACTAAAGCAAAAAGTACACATGTGTATTTACAAATGAATTAAAAAAATATTTTTTTATTACACTATTTCTTCAATCAAAATTGAGTAAGGTACCTCATAGGTCAAAAGAATTTTGAGGCTAACATTAAAAAAATGTTTTTGAAAAATATATTCTGTTGTGATTGCCAGTGACATAAGCGTGGAATTATGGTTTAAGGAAGATGCAAGTAAAATCTCTTAAATTTAATTAAAAAACAAAACTGAGAGGGATTTATTTATCAATGGAAAAAAAAAATATTACCGGTAATATTAATAATTGTGAAATGACATCTATAAAAATCATAGTTAAAAATATATATATGCAATATGTTGATAATAGTTTAGATTATAGGGGATGGGGGTCATTGTACTCCACCCTTGTCTTTGATTTTTATTCTGGAATTTGGACAGCCTATTTTAATTTATTTCTGGAACATGGTTTTCACCTAATATAAGCAATGCTATGCTTATTGGGGTATGGTTTATTTCAAAATTATAACTTCAATTAGTATTTTTATTTTGGAAATATTTCTAAAAGCTATGATAAAGTGCTATAAATATTTCAAGAAGTTATCAATTTAAAAATATCTGATCCAATGTACAAATGAACTTGGTGAATAAAAATACCTTCAAATTTTTAATTAATATTTTTAAGTTATTCTAATCTTCATTGGTATTTACCTTTCAGCCTCAGTAAAAAAAAAATATTTAGGCTACTCCTCAAGCATATAAAAATTAAAACATTTTCCAAGCTTGCCTTCATGTTTGTAACCAATGCAATATGAGATATTGCCCTTTTTGTTCTCATGAATTTTCTCTTTATAACATGTATATTTTCTGGGAATAAGGGCTTTGTCTTCATAATTGGTTTTATATGTATGTGTTCCTATTACCACCCAAAATCAGATCCAGGTACAAAACTGTTCAGGAATGTAATACTTTTGGTTGTTATTCTTATATAGTAAAATCTTTGTTATCCGGCATGCTTGTTATCTATCATATTCTCTTAGCTTGTCATTAAATAGAACAACTTTCTTGTCATCATTGTGTACTTCAACCATCCGTCTTCTATTTTTGTTGTTGTTAATCCAAAGTTTTAAATTGATCTCTAATCTACATACCACAGGGTTGTGGTCTGATCCACAGTCAGCTCCTGATATGGCTTTGCTGTTTTATATGTTTTGGAAGTTATGATGAAATAGTTAGTTTGAGCTATTACAAAATGTGTAATACACAGTGATGTTTCTGTAATAAAATTAATGCCATGATGTTATCAGGGTAGACTCATCATTAAATTTAACCTTCAAGCGAGTGCGCACAAATTTTAAACATGAGTAGTCGCGTGTCATAATTTTTTTGATTCATACTTCTAAATATGTGTAATAATGAAATTAGAAAAAGAAACTAAATATATTTAATTGAATAATGAAAATTATATTATATTATTACATTTAAATAAAATATTCAATATTATAGCCTACCTGTATAGGCCTATCTAATTTAAATCTGAAATTGGGGTCACAGTGATATTATTTTCAAGATCTATCAGGTGATACTGAAATTTTGAATTTCAGGTAGTGTAATACAAATATTATAAAACATTTAGAAATAAACCTATACATTTTTAAAATCAGAATTTAATGCAGATTTCAAAAATTAAAAGCAAAAAATTCTATCTCCAACTAAAGAGAAACAGCAATGGAAAATGTAAGATGAACTGGCTTTTTTTTTTTTGTTAATAAAAAAAAATCATAAAAAAAATATCTTTGTTGGAAATCATTTTTCTTTATATATTAAAATTCCTGATAAAAAAATAGAACAAAAAATACTATTTAAGTTTTTTTTATATCTGTTATAGATTTTGAAATATTTAACAATGTTTTATTTGGACATACAGTTTATACGAGCGTAATGATATCTGTTGTATGCCAACATTTAGAGAAAAAAAACATTAAAAAAATCTGTTAGTTGGAATTCATTTCTCATTATATATTAAAATTCCTGAGATAAAACATACAAGTTTTTGGCACAGTATTTTATATAAATGTCTGACTCGAGTCTGAGTTACTCCGCACACAGTAAAAGAAAGTTTAGTAATGTGTGGCTGACTGAGATCTGAGACGCAGCCTAAAAACTACACCACATTGACTAATAATTAATATTAAAGTGGTTTATCAATGCCTATTTCAACTTCATTGATTTAGGTGTATTTTTGTATAAAAATGCTTGTTTAATTAATCAATTTTT
>PXIH01S0011146.1:20013-30086 GCA_003024985.2 Euperipatoides rowelli | reverse complement strand
AATTTGAAAAGTGTGTGCATAGTTTTGACAATTTAATTGTTTTCTGGAGCTGCCATTAATGAAATTATTCAAGTTTTAAAAATACCAATGGCAATCTGATTGAGCAATTAAAAACAAATGTCAGGCTATTATGAATCATTTATAATTAGAATTGCCTAAAGGTAGTATTTTAATTTTTATTGCATTCTTTTTATATTTGTAATAGTAACCTACAGCATCTATGCCTACAGTAAGTCAGACGCTGGATGTTAATAAAAGAAAAAAAATAACCTCTAAGCACTAGGATTGTAATTAACTATAATGTTAATTTAATAGTCCTACTAATATGTTAATTATATTACAAAAATTTAAATACATAATTTTAAAGTTGAGATTATTTTAAATTTAAAACAACTAAGAACTCGTATTTAACAAGTAATAATCCATATAATGCATATTAATATGAAGTGGTCTTATTTTTTATAAAAAATATAGTTTATGTTTTTGTTTTTTGTTTGCAGTAAAAATTATACCAATTAAGAAAAATCTAAATGCTGTCATTCAAAATCCTCCAATTAAAATAAAACCCACATCTACCCTAATTATAGTAAATGAGACGTTCCACATAAGTTTACTATCAGATTAAAAATTTATTATACTCACAAATTTGCTAAAATCAGTAATAATAATCTATTCTTAATAAGTTTGTGTATATTTTTATTTTCTATTTAAAGTCCCGTTTTTATTTCTTTGTATGGTTATAAATATTCGAATTCTATAAAACTGCAGGCCTGTGGGCCTAGTCGAGTGGTGAAAGTCAGATCGCTCGGCGCCAGAGAATCAAGTCGATCCCTGGTTCGAATCCAGAAAAATCCAATGCCAGATTTTTTTTAAAAAAAAAATTCTATAAAACTTTATATTTTCAAAAAATATTTCTAGTTTTAAATCAAATTTGTAAGGGAAAAAAATATATATTTTAGATTTCTTTTATGCAATTCTAGTGATGGGAAACTTTACCCAGCAAACTACCTTTGAAGGCACCCACCGGAAATGGGCCAAACCTCATACATTGGAATCCTGGCAGATGAATACATAAACGTTTTGGCAAGACATACAGTACTGAAGGCAATTAACATAGATGACAATAAAAAGCATACACAAAAAAGATGACACACTGCAAAACATAATGATCTGTCTATGCACTGGCAAGTGGCATGAAGAATGTGGACCAGGTGTAAACAAAGGGCAAATGACTATTATGAAGAAACTACAACAGGAATTGGCAATAACCAAAGGTGACACTTTATTACTAAGAGGCACAAAAATTGTCATCCCAATATCACTCCAAAACAGGACCATAGAAATTGCTCACATAGGCCATCAGGGTGAAATGAAGACCAAATAGCTTCTTAGAGAAAAGGTCTGGTTTGCTGGAATTGATCAGAAAGTACATGAGAAGATCAAGAACTGTCTGCCCTGTAACACAACAACAAACACCTACTGCAGGATGCCCTTACAAACATCTGAACTACCTGAACACCCCTGGGAAACACTAAATCTGGACCACAAGGGACAACTCCCATCTAGAGAATATTTACTTATATAACCAGTTTCCTGTTGTTGAGGTGGTCAAGTCCACGTCACTTATAACCAACATAGGGAAGCTTGATGTTCTTTTTGTGGTATTTGGAATACCAAAGACCATATGCATGGATAAGGACCTCCATTCAACAGCACAGATTTTTTTGATATATCACAAAACATGGGACTAAACACAGGAAAATCACACCTGTTTAGCCTCAGGCCAACATTGAGGTCAAAATATTTAACCGTATGCTGAACAAAATACAGCAAATAACAAACAGCACCAGAAGTAACTGGCGAGTGACACTCAACAAAATGTTGAGAAGCTACAGAGCAACACCTCATACTATGACCGGCATAGCACCAGCAGCACTACTATCCAATAGCCCATGAATATAGAAATCCCTACAATACCAACACTTGCTAATTCACCAACCATAAGCTGAGAACAACTGGAAGTGGCAGACTCAAAAGCTAAGGTGGCAAGCAAACACTATTTTGATCAGCACCACACCATGTTGAAAACAACACACAAAATAGGAGACCAGGTACTTATAAAACAAAATTAAAAAAAAATAAACTTACCACACCGTTCAACATCAACCCTTATGAGGTGATAGATGTCAAAGGATCAATGGTCACCTAACAAAGAATGAGACAGACACTAACAAGGAATGCATATCAGATAAAAGTAATTACCAAACCACTAGATGCACACTGCACAGTCGGATAATGATGAGATACCTAGCAAAGAAACTATAACAAAAGTGCATTGGGTGGAAACAGTACAAAGGCAACACCCTGAATCTAAATATACAATCAACAATGACTCACCACCCCCACCCAGATATGGATTGAGAGAGAAAATCACTCCTCCCAAACGGCTAGTAGAGATGTGAACCAGAATGTGACTGAGTGCCCCCAGACACATTCCTTAAATCTAAACTACTTGAATTTGTAATGTTTAAATGGCTAGATTGTTTAATGCGATCTGTTGTATACTCTCATTGGAGATGTTATACTGTGGATCATAATATTGATCTCCAAGGTTTACTTGGCTGGAATGAATGTGCCAATCTTTTCATATCCTGCCCACATACTGTATACATAAAACTTATGGCCAAGGACATTATTTTCATAAGGGGGTATTCTTAAGTTTGGCATGTTTCATTGATGTATGAACCTCAAAGTGTGTTTTTAAATAAGTAGCAGTAAGATTACCGCAATGTAGTAATATAAAAATAGATATTGTACATCAAATTGTATTTTAGTATGTTTCAAGAGTGGACTAACATCTCAATTGTAATGTAGCTTGCAAAAAGATAGATATGGAACTGTTATGATGTGAACTGAAATTAAAGAAGAGGTAATGTAGTGTACATGCGCTGTAACTATTTTTAGAGTGCAATACTTTAGATGGGAATAAACGCAGAGCATGCTTGGAAGGCTTCACTTCTTAACCAAAATGGCTGCCAGGTTACATTAACCGAATCTATGTGTGATTATAACCAAGTAAAATACTACAGCAATAATAACGAATAGCACCATGAAATTAATCATGTTATTAAAGTAAAAATACTAGCAAATAAGCTTGTTACAAGAGCATCAACTATTTTTTTATGTAAGAGAAAACACCACCTAAAGTTTCTAAAAATAGTTCCCATGCCGATCTTTTAAGCCCGTAAAAAAAGAAGTTTTGAATAAGCTTGTTAGATGGCGCAGTTACAGGCTTCGGAACACAATCATATTCCAATTAAGATCTAATATTATCCGCTTATATATTTAAGATCTAAATCTATCATAAATTTAAAATGGAACATAATGTTAAATATGAAGAATAAGGATAAGATGACTTTAGATATGCCAGTAACAATCTTAATCAAAAGCCCACTATGAATCTTCCACTTTAGTTTTATGTTGAATAGTTTAGATCTGTTAGTAGAAATCTAACTGCATACCGTTTACATCAAACCTGAAAACCATTCTGAACACTGGTAAGGGAAAATAAAAAAATTTAAAAATATAACTTATTTTCAAAATTTATATAGAAATTTTTACTCACACTATATACAATTAAATCTAAAACCAAATTTTGTAACATATGCTACAAACCTAGTATTAAACAACTTATGCGACACCTGGTAATCCTGCTGAAAGAGAGGGGTTTAATACCAATGGTATCATAACGATAGTGTTGGAACTCAGGCCTTGTGCTATATCCAAATATTTTCTTGTTCACTTTTTATTATGGTAAAGTAAGCTTTATTGTAAATGGCAGTTCCTATAAGGAAAATATAATTTTCAATTTTAGAAACTTTGAGGCCTTTGTCACTTAGGAATGAAATGTCTTCATTGTATGGATTCTAACTTCAAATTACAGAAATTTTTCATTTGATTCGTTAAATGAAAATTATTGGATCCATTAGGCTTACTCAAAGACTTCAGTGAATATACACGTTTGCATCTCCCCAATATCATTTTGTGGGATTTAAATCTACAGAAGCTCTCATGGCTTTTACTAGTCAATTTACACGTTTAGGAGACTATTTTGTTTTTATGCGAACTTGGTGGTAAAGGCCAACCTAGTAAATTTTGCAATACAATGGATGTAAGTCTGTACGGTAATAGCGGAGCTGGCAAATATTCTCACCGACTACAGATCAATTTTGTAAATGCNACCTACATATAGGTAAATAGCGGCAGATATAGAAATTGCAACAATGCCAGTATATGTCACTTTTGGGCTAAAAGAAGGAGTTTACTTTGCAGACATACCATACCTAATTCAATCTACTCATCTTTTGAGAGGATGGGTCACCTTGCCGCATAGGATGCGGGCATGTTTCTGGTGCAGGCAGACAGGCCATGATATTAAATCTTGCCCTATTTAAAAGTGTGTTACTTGCAGAGCTGTTTTGTGAGGGGGGGGGGGGGTCCGGCAAGCATCATAGGTGCCCAAAGTCATACAGGGTGATATGGTACAGAGTGATATGGATTTAAGCACTTCTACATCCAGTGAAGGTAATCAAGATACAGGGCTGATGATTATGATGCCTCTCGGCATTATTTGAATTACAGCATATGACTTCTCAGGATTTAACATTAGTTGATAGAAAGGTGCCACTGAATCCACCTAATAATGCTGCTCATTATGTTACGTGTGTGACGGTTGAATTGCAAAATTTGAAGACTCCGGATGCTGATGTTGTTCCTGAGTTACCAAGTGATGACCCTGATTTTGATGATTATGCAAGAGGAAGGGAGGGGGGTTCAAAGAAATCAAACATTAATAATGCTGCAAATTTTAGGTAATTTTTATTTTTCAAATGATCTTTAACTCCCTTTTTCATTACCAATGTGGAGTAATTTTGGTCAAACTGCATATCTCAGTACAACAGGAGGAGGAGGGGAAGGGGTCAAATTGTTTTTTTTTCTTTTTTCTTCTTATTTCCTTTTTTTCAAATTGCATCATTTTCCTTACTGCTGTTTGGGCTTGTATTTTTCTTTTGTACAAGAGGAGGGCACAATTACACTTCAATGTATTATTTTGTATTCATAATTTATTGAATGACTTTTTTTCTGCTTTGCACACATTCAAGATGAGTTTAGGAAGATAGCTTCATTGAACATCCAAGGAATGAATTCCAAATGAAAGCAGAGGTTGATCAAGAAATATTTATTATTGATGTATGCTTTATACAGGAGACCAAGTTGAGGGCGGGGAGGAGGGGTTGCGTACAATTTTGTTTAAAGATTCTTATAATTTTTTCATGTTAGTGCCCCAAAAGCTTTTTAAGGTGTTGTTATTTTGATTTCTAAGAGGTTGTTGGTCTCTGAGGTGTCCATAATTAAGGCTAGTCCACGATACCTCATACTATCTCTAATTCACGTGCCAGTCAATTTGTTTACTTTAACTGCTATTCACCAGGCAAGTAGTGATAAACAGGGCTGTATTTTCTGATTTAGATGGGCATATACCATTGAGAAGAGACTTTTTAATCCTAGGCAGTGATTTTAATNACAAGGACATTGTGCAGGATCCTTTTTTTATAGCCTTGTTTGAGAGGATGTCAATTGTCAATATTGTAGTGGTGCATGGCAAGGATGCTTTGCCAACACACTTGTCTTTGGCTGGTAATACTTTAGACTTTATTTATTTATCTCCAACTTTGGTTGGTGTATCTGAGTTTGATGAGCTTTTCACTAGTTTTTTGGACCATGCTGCTCTTCACATGAAGATTAGTTCCACATAGTCTGCACACATTCCAATATATACTGTTTTGCATAAACACCCTTTTATCACATCCTCTCTTCATTTTCTCCATTATTTTTTTCTGATGTTTATGTTAATGCTGTTACATTATTGTTTGACAAGTTTACCATAGAAAACTACTATATGTTCAAGTCTATCTGTGTCAAAATGATGATTGATGCAAATTATTTGTCTAAGCGGAAAATGTGTGAACGTCTTGCGGACCTGTCTGACTTTGTGAGGTCAATGAAAAATATAGACTCAACCCAGGTACAGTTCTTTAGGAGCTGTCAAAGGAGTACAACAAAATTACCTGATGGATGGTGTCTGAGCATATTCACCTGTTAAAGAAGAGAATTGCAGCATCTAGGCAGGAGGTCACATCACTTACTATGTATTTTTTTTGTAAGGCTACTTTGCCCCCTATCAGCTTTATATTTGATGGTCAGATCAACATCACTGGGTAACCAATGCTGAATCTAATGTATGAATATTTTACAGGTGTCTTCACACCTCATACTACANGGATGGTCAATTACAACAGAATGGTTACATTTTTCTTACATGCTGATATACAATCACAGAATAATTTTGTGATTAGTAAGAAAGACATTATTGATCTATTGGGTCAGTTGAATGCACATAGTTCACCAGGAGCAGACATTTTAACAGTCTTGTTATTCAGACTTTTTCAGCATGTTTTCATGCCGAATTTGCTGGTTATGTACAATGATTGGTTGACTATACTATATTTGGGTCAGCCATTCATCCACTCCTGCATGATTTTACACAGAAAGTGGGGCCTAGACCCAGATGCTACATTGGACTTATCCCATACAAGGCCGGTAAATGTCCAAAATCTTAAGACAATGAAAGCTCTTTGTCAAAATACTTAATAATAGACTGAATTTCATTCTTCCCACACTATTGTCACCATACCACTTCACAATAAAAGTTAGGACCATACATACACCCATAAATTTTTTGAAGCAGGTCATTTATTATGTCAAAAATCATCAGTAAAAGGACATCACAATCATGTTTCTAGATATTAGCAAGGCTTTCGATTTTGTTAATCATGAATATTTAGTTGAAAGGCTTATACACTACCTTGGATGTTCAAACCTTACATCTCAAACAAGGTGGTCTCGATAAAGCATAGAGGTCACCTGTACTATAATATCCCAGTGAAAAGGGTGATTACACAAGGATCCCCCTTAAGTACAAACTTATTTGCATTGTACATAGACAGTTTGGTTTCAGACTTGCATGGACTCATTACGGGCATGTGGATACCCACTTTAAATGCAATGATCTCTGTCCTGTCTTACATGGACGACCTTACCATTTTTGTAAATCATAAGGGTCTCGTTCCCAGAGTTTTTAAGATTATGGATGACTTTTCTCACAAGACTGGGTCCATATCCTTTCTACAATCAAGCCAATAATTGCTACAATGTTGCCATGCCACAATCTTTTCTGGGGTTTCCTTATCCTTTTCTCAGGCCCCATGGTCAAGCGGGTCCTTCAGGATCAAATTATACAACAATTTCAATGGGCACAGACTGTCCTTAAGGGAAAGCCTCTCCCTCTTCTTACTAAAGTCAAGATCATAAATATGTACTTGTTTCCATCTGTATATTATTACCTACCACATATTGTCTTCAATAAATCACTTGTTGTAAAGTTGTACTCCATAGCACATCACATCTTGTGGGGCATATCTTTAGTTCCAGTGTCCAGATGATGGCTCTCCCTATCTTTGAATAGGGGTGGGCTAGAACTGCACAATATTGACAGACTTGCAATGGTTATATGAGCCACCTTTTTCTATTCATACATATTCCATGCTGCTTTCGTGAACCCTGTTGACTGATGTAGAGCCAACAGACATTCCTCCACCTTATGGCAATGAAACATCTGATTTGGGGCATTTAAGGGTCACATTTCAGGATCTTATTGATACATTTGACCTAAGTCAGACTGCTAAGTTTAGCTACAGTCCCTTATCAAACCTGCTAGACCAAGATTACAAAGTTCCGCCATTAGCACAATTTATTGCACCTTATTACAAGTTTTTCAAGAAGAGTTATTTTCCAGCAAATTTATATAATTTTTTTTTACCGTGTGAGTTCATCATATGGGTTTACAAGGGACCTTTTAGTTCAGAAATTTTCCTTCAACCTTGATCCTGTATGTCCACTGTTTCAATACAACAAAACTCTGCAGCATATAATTTTTCAGTGTCCTGATTTTCAGGTGGCATGAAATAGGGTTTCATAATTTCTATGCTTTGACTTCTTTTCTAGGCAATAGTTTGACCTGTTGACTGACTTGCTAATGAATCACAACTTTATGTTTATCGCATTCACAGTTTATTTTTTCCTTTTGGAAGATAAGGAATTTGGCTATCTTCGAGGGAGTAAAGATGTGACCATGGCCCATTTTTAACTGCAGTGCTTAGAAATAGCAAAAGAGGACTATTCTCTGCTGCCAGTCGATGTGTTCTAGATGAGATGGCAAATTTCCAATATGATTGTGTGTTTTTATATATTCTTACATGACTATATTTGCATTTAATCATCAGGTATTTGACTGTAATATTATTTTCATTAATGTTGTATTTATGCCAAGTTGGCAATCCATTGTTTATTCTCAATTTGACTCTGTTTCAAGGGGCAGTAAGAACTTTAGTGGCCCCTTTTCATATTCTGTTATTCAGAATATGATTTTGTTTAGAAGTTCTTTTATTTTTGGTTAATAAAGATATTTAGGGGATAACCCCCCCCCCTCAAAAAAAAAAAAGATTTATTTTATATAATAAAATACTAAACACTCTGTTTTTATAGAAAGAAAAACAACCCTTAGCATAAATTTATTTAACCAAACACCAAAAAATACAAACATGATCATGTTAAGCAATTAAATGCACATGAATAATATAAAGAGATCATACTATTACAACATTGAATTAATCAAAAGAATCATTATTATGTATTGCCATTTCTTTAGAAAAAAACATTAGCTTTAATACATTGTGTGTCTCTTTTATAAAGCAGCTTAAATAGGTAAATGACAAAAATTCCAAGGGATTCATTTAGCTTGTTTCCAATTAAACTCACATCTCCCTCACCAAATAAGTTTGTAAGCAATAACAACTATTACTGCTTTGTCCCAATTGTTCATTATCAATTCCATCACTTCATTACTAGAATTTGCTGGGTCAGCAGATTAATAGTTGAAAAGACTTTTTAAATAAAATCACTAAAAAAACTGCATCTAAAGAGCAAATGTTTTAGTGTTTTAGTTTCATTACAAAAAAAAAAAAAGAAAAGAGAGAGCTATTACTAATCTGCAAATTGTATCTGCCACCAACAACGATTTAGTAGGCAGGTAAAATAACAGAATTGTTATACCTGACAATGCAGTCAGATTCTAAATTGATTTCATCAATAATATTACTGTTACTCATGTATAAAAAAAAGCAGGGATACATGTTATATTTCCTTAATTACTGACAAACAGTATTAGGTATTTTTTTAAAGTACATAATGAATATAAAGATGACATCATATTTTTTTTTTTGTTTTCAAGTTCTTCAGAGAATAAGAGAGAATTGGCTTTTGTCTGTATACAAACATGATTTTACATCTGACCTTACAAATGTTAAACAAAACTACCAACAACATAATTTTCAATGACAGCTATAATTAAACCTCTTAGATAATTATTAGAGAAATTAAAATTATGCAAATAGAAAACAATAATCACATCAATAGTTGGGTTATGATAAGTTTGAATGGAGCACAAATATTTCATGTCCTTAAAATATTAGGATGACTGAGTTTTGATAAAACACTAAACTATTCTATTTCATTTGTTAATTAAGAAATTATTATTGAGTAAAGCTAGATTAGAAAATTTGTCGGAAAGTTAATATACTTAGATGGCAGAATGCATTTTTCAGGATGATTATAGCGAATTCTCTATGCATTGCCATTAATATGCCTGCTTCTACTAAATGTAATCTGTTTGATTATTAATCTAATCCTATATGGCATGATGCAATATATAATTGATTCTTCCTAACTAAAATTGAAGTCACAGATTCTTTGGAAAGAGTGATAATTTCGGATGGAGATGTATCCTTAGAAGTAACCAAAAGTTTAAAATCATTTGTATACAGTGAAGCTCTTTTGGAATTAATCGTGAAGCAAGCGAAGCATGTAGTTCTTAGGAAAAGGTGAGCTATTTTGAT
>PXIH01S0011142.1:3643-14825 GCA_003024985.2 Euperipatoides rowelli | reverse complement strand
TAATGTCGGTGTAATACTGTACTTGGAGTGCAACTGCATAATTATAAATGTCGGTATAGTACTGGATGTGGAGTGGAAAGGGTTAATAGTTTGATGAGTTTAGAACCAAAATTTGGTTTCACCCCTATTGATCTCATTCTGCTGAAGACCTGTATTGGGAAGATGCCTGATAGGATTTCAGTAGGTCCTGACAAAATCGAAAGCAAAATAATAAAAATTTTACCAGATTATGTACTTGAATTCCTAGTTTTCATAATGAACAAATCAATCATAACTGGTTACTTTCCAAATACATGGAAGACATCGTATATTACTCCCATCTTTAAATCAGGATCTAGAGAAGACCCTTCCATTTATAGACCTATAACGTGCCTACCATTATTGGGCAAATTATTTGAAAAAATATTTATAATCAATTATCTGACTACATTGAAAGAGAGAATCTATTGTGTGATTTGCAGTGCGGATTTAGGAGAGGTCACTCTGTAAATACTTGCATTTTGAAGTTGATCAACGATTGTAGAGAAAACATGGATAGGGGGAAAGTTACTTTGTTGGTGTCTTTGGATTTATCCAAGGCATTCGACTATCTTTCCCACCCTATTTTGATCGACAGAATGAGATATTTAGGTTTAGATCCTATGGTACAAGAATGGCTGGCCAGTTTTATAATGTGCAGAAAATAGGCTGTCAGATGTGGATCAACGATTTTTGACTTCAAAACATCCACGTATGGTGTCCCACAAGGGTCCATTATGGGAGCTCTTTTATTTAGTTTGTTTGTGGACCCAATATGTAAAATTCTAATACACAGCAAGATATTTCTTTTTGCAGATGATGTTACTATCTACTGTAGTGGAAGTAACATGGAGGATGTGCAGTCTAGACTAAACACAGATTTAGATAATATCAACAAATGGTTATTAAACAATGGTTTACTACTTAATCCTAGAAAAACAAAGTGTATCAGGATAGGATCATCAATAAGAATTAAAAGACATATAAATGAAAGACATATAATTAACATTGATAATCAAATCATACCATTGACTGATCATATAAAGATTTTGGGAGTTACAGTGAATGAAACCTTGAGTTGGAAAAATCATGTTAACACTATTTATTCTTTCTCAAAGTTTAAGCTTTCGCTTATACAGTGGTGCATATAAATGCATCATGCAGAGTACAAGAAGAAAAAACAATCTACCAAGAAAAAAAACCAAGCAAATCTAGGTAGTACAACTATAATATCACCCATTTTGCACAACATAAGACAATGCCAAAATATGAACAACAAAAAAAAAACACATTGTATTACCAAAATCAGTCATTCAAATTAAGCTGATAACAACACCCCACCCCCCTTCTTCCCAACCCAACAAGTTTCTTCAAATATACAACATTCAAAGTTCATGGCATGCAAGATTTTATAACCTGGCTCTTGCAATGCTTGATTCTATGTATCATAGCCCCTGCCTAAAGAACCAAAACCACATAAATTATATAGACATCTATATTTTTTTTAAAGAAATTGATACCCGCTTCAAAATACTTTTTAGGAATGTTATTCCATAGTAAAACATTTCTTCTAAACACAGATCCCATATATAAAGAGTTTTAGAGTATGGAATCCTTATTTGAAAGCTGTTGTTCAGGATAAAATAATGATTTAAATTTCGGTTGTTTATCACTTCCCTATATATGAATACCAAGTCGTTTGTAAAAAAACATTGGATCTATGCAAGATGCTAATGGGATTGGGAAAATTTCTTTGATTTATCCACATGTGTCATTTACTAAATAAATTTCGTAAATGGCAGAATAAATTTCTTGATTTATTCCTTGAATGGTTATTTGCTTAGCAGTTGATTCTGAAATTTGGATAAATTATATTTTTTTAAAATTTTTTTTTTTTTTTTNTCCCCCCCCCCCCCCCTTTCCAAAATGGGCCTAATTTACCCCCGCCCCCCAGCCTTGCTTGGTGAAGTAAAAAAAATCATCCAACAATGTAAACTGAAAGAGGCAGGAGGACTATTTTTAACTAATGATATGAAAATTCTTGTGAAAAATACTTAAAGAAAGCTATGAAACTTCCTGTTAAAGCTATTTTGCCATAGTAACCAGTTCAACTAAGCTGAGAGCGGAAATTTTCATGCTCCTAGTTACTGCTCTTCTCACTTGAGGGCGCCCTTCAATGTCAACATCAACTTAATCTACATATTAACAAGGGTTGCCGAGTTGGAGACCTATGACAATCGATTCAACAACTTTGATCACCTTTAGCAACCAGAGGGGTATAAAAAGTCATGCAGAGCTCAATTCAGGGCAGAGAGCGACCAGGTCTTCGTGTCTAAATAAATCCATTTCAAAATTTTCTAAAATTTTATAAAAGACCGAGAAAGAATAGAACGCTAGATGTTATCCGCCATCATTTGCAATATTTCACCGATGATTCCAGAGCCAACCCACTCTCTTTAATTCGTAATTACTACAGTATCTAATCACCTTGAAATTACATCTTAGAATCACTTCCAAAAATTTATTTCATAACTTAAATAATTTTCCCAACAGCATAGATCACTAGCCTTCGATTCGTAGTTCCAGTATTCCAGTCGCAGACAATTCCTGAAACCTCCCCCCGTCTTCACCAAACACTTAGTTAGCCCTACCCTCCTAAACTGTTATTTCTCAGAACATTTGTAAACGATTAATTGTGAGAACTTTTACAATTATTACCCATAGTTTTTGCCACTGATTATACCCGCCATATCTATCCTTCTATTTTTTCACGTTGTTCTCTGGCCAGGGGTATGAGTATGAGTAATATTAATTTTTTTGGGAAATCTTTGTAATTTTTTTATATTATGGGAAAGGATGTAATTTCTTGTTAAAATTTTGGTCTAAGCAAATAAATGGATGATTTGCTAAAGCAAGCGCTGGTTTGTGTGTGTGTAGGCTAGCTATTGAAATGACTTATTCTATTTTTAATTTAATAATTTTTAATCTTTTTTTTTCAGATGGCCTTTTCTTACATACGCGAGATAGGGGTGGTACCTGTCCGTTCTNTCAGAGCAGGGATAATAAAACGTGGTCCCCTTTCTCCTCTTTAGTCACCTAGATGGCCGGTCCGAGCTAAATTTATACTAATTTTTTACGATTTTTACAGTATATTAATGTTAGGTTAGCTAGTTTTCCTATTCAAATTTGTTGGTTTGTGCTGGTTTCTAGACCCCTTACGAGCTTTTAATAAAATCGGCACCAACTGACCCAGCCTATCACAGGTCGAGGAGACATTCCGGGGATAATTACCAAATAAATGCCATAGTTTAATCACTAGTCTCTAAATACACTTACATATAAATGCCCAAATTAGAATGACTAATTATGTCACATTCATATGCAAGCTTAAGCATAGAGAGGCCACCCCAAGACCATAACATTTATTGAATTGGGCTATTCAATACATGTTATGGTCTTGGGGTGGCCTCTCTATGCTTAAGCTTGCATATGAATGTGACATAAATAGTCATTCTAATTTGGGCATTTATATGTAAGTGTATTTAGAGGCTAGTGATAAAACTATGGCATTTATTTGGTAATTATCCCCGGAATATGTCTCCTTGACCTGTGATAGCATGCCATGTAGGCTTGTTCGTGCCTCATTGCACAACATACCCCTGGATGTTGGGGAGGTATTAGAGACATTTCCAAGTTAGGATTGCATTTTTGGCTANGTGTATTTAGAGGCTAGTGATAAAACTATGGCATTTATTTGGTAATTATCCCCGGAATATGTCTCCTTGACCTGTGATAGCATGCCATGTAGGCTTGTTCGTGCCTCATTGCACAACATACCCCTGGATGTTGGGGAGGTATTAGAGACATTTCCAAGTTAGGATTGCATTTTTGGCTAGTATCCAAAGGCGGTCCGCAGCAGCCAGTATTGCTCTCTATTGAAGCCAAACGTGTGATCGCCATGCTTGTACAATATCGCCTATGTATAGATAATATACAATTATTATTAGTAATATATGTATATAGTCCTGTGAGTGGCATAAGTTAAAGCAGGCCCCATCTAGGCGGACGTCAATCACGCTAACCTGAGAATGATGTTAACCCAGACCCAATTTAGAATTTTTGACCAAAATATAGTCCGTCTCAAGATAGAATAAGGCTCAATTAGGGGGAGGGAAGCCTTATGAGATAGACTATGCAGTCGGCGAAGCTATCATGTTCAAGTTTCGGACATAGGAGGATAAAATTTGGCATCCACGGCAGGATAGCTATTGTATAATCTTTTGATTCTAATTTAAATTACTTTAATAAGTCAGATTTATCATTTAAATTTCTTCAGAGAAATATTCTGAAATGGCGTCCACGTATTATTAATAATTTTATTCTACGTTACATTAAATTTTTTATAGACACCATGTTTTAAATTTTAAAGCAAATATATATTTTGAGAATTTTTGAAACTGTATTTTACATTGATAGAATAGAAATTTTATATTTTATTAGTCTAAAATTCAATTGTTAAAATGGAGTCTGATGCAACGCTGCCACCAAAAGATGACAGTGAAGTACAGTTCAAAGATCCAGTTGTACTAGCAGCGTCTCCTAAAGTTGCTGAAGGCCCGCATGTGGTAGTGGCCGAATTAGCCATGCCAGACGAAGAGAGGGATTTCCAAAGTGAAATCGATGAGAAAGTAACAGAGATTTTTAAATTAAAGGCTGGATTGGTAGGGCAAGCGGGCAAAATTAGTAATCTAATGGAGGCAATAAATTTTTTAAATAATAAATTTTCTGAACCTGAACACGTAGTAGAATCTACCCCCTTTGACTCACTAAGCGTTACTGTGCAAGTCCCTAACATAGTACAGCGATTAACGTTTGATAGCAGCGTAAGCCCTGTAGGCCCTACTAATTACGCGAGCCCCGCACTAAACGTAGATGATCAACACGTTAATTCAGATGATTCAGGACATGCGAATAATACCCAGTGCAATTGCAATCATAATTCAGGCCCCTCTAACATAGTTGTACAAATACCAGAAGGTTGGGCAGGCTATGATGTATCCACAGAACTCTCCCCCTTTCAATTATTGGAGGGCGACATGTTCGGGAACTAACGTTACATCACTGAATTCAGGGCCCTACACGAACAGTACAAATGGCCTGAGGCTAAGGCAAGATCCATATTAGAAAAAAGAATTACAGGAAAAGCAAAGGCTATATATGTAGCAGGCTTAGGCAGCCAGAACTTTATTTCTCTAGAAGAGCATTTGTAAGATCTGAGAAAAATGTTTTCGCTTCAAATTGACAGAAGCCAAACAAAAAAATTGTTTAATGAGTGTAGACAGGGTAACGATGAGAGAGCACTAAGCTACCGGTGTAGATTTTTAGCATTAGGGGAACCCCTATGTCCACCCCTGAGTAGCCCGTTGATAGAGTATGACAGAATGTTAATGGAGGGGTATAGGATAGGCCTACTACCTAATTTAGTGGAGGAACTTATTAGGAAAGGAAATCTATCACTAAAAGAAAGTATAGCTTACATTGAGGACATAGAGCTGAAATTTAAGCGTTTGAGGGAGCAAATGGAAAAAATAGTTAGGGCGGTCACGGTAAACACCACAGTAGAGCCTACTATAAATGATCAGTTACGCAAATTGAAACTAGCGGTGGAGGAATTAATAAGACAGAATAAAGATAGGATTGAGAAAGAAAACGCCAGGAAAGCTTTGTACTTTAACTTTTGCAAATTCAATGGACATCTAGAAAGGAATTGTTATAAAAAGCAATGAAACAACAATAAGGGTTCTAATCGAGGAGATAACATTAGGGCTTTAAACGAGAGTCCCCTTTCGTTTGTAGGATCCGTAAATGTAGGGACTAAAAAAGATATTGATAGAAAAACCGGACCCTCTGTTGAAAATTCTTCCAAAACCTGAGAATTTAATTCTCAAGAGCGACCCATATCAAAGTTAGGTTGGAAAGTAGCCAACCGGAAAAAATCAATAAAACTCAAAAAAATCTCCCGAGTGTGGTAATACCAAAACAAAAAATTAAAGCTAACTCAACTCCAACCGCTAAATATCCACCAGTATTTTTAACACAAAATTTGTGGGAAATATTAACAAACGAAAATCCTGTACAGAAGTGCAGAGAGATAAATCCAGAAAACTACCGTCATATTTCTGTTAATGCTGTACAAACCCCAACTCGGAAAGATAACCCCATGAAGAAATTACTGGCAGTTGACAAACGTGGAAATAAAATGGCGCGGGTGTATTTCATAAACGCACCAAGCAAAACAAGATGACTCTCGGTAGACGAATTAAAAAAAATCAGCAAACAGAAACGGATACCACGGTAGAATTCACGGATTTATATGATGATAAACCCATCTTATTAGTAGAAATAGGTGGGAAAAAGGTGCAGGTACTTCTGGACACAGGGGCCAAAAATTGCCTCATTGATGAGAGTTGTGTGAGACCGGACAAGCTAAAAATACCAACAATGGTGGTGTCCATTAAATCTCCGGTATCCAATCAAATGATGCACGGAGTTAAAGCTGACATAAAATTTAAAATCTCAAATAAAATTATATCACAACCAATGTGCGTAGTCAGGTTGCAGCAGAGAGTCACATTCCAGATGATTCTGGGGTACTACTGATGTGAAAGATACGATGCTGTGATAGATTGCGAGCATCGTACNGTAAAGCTCCAGTTCAAGATGAATAAGTCACGTGATACGGTGAACAGCCAATCTCAAGCTAGAACAGACTTCTGCTGTGGAACCACATTGCTCGTAAACAAAAAAAGAGATGGGCGACAAGTCTAGTGAATTATTTGGACTATTTAAAACCAACGAATTAGGCTTGAGCAACAAATACAAACAAGTTGAAACAACAACTAGAGACAATACTCGACAAACATAAGAAAATACTTATAGAAGACGTAACAAACATGACTGGGTCCATCATACTACCTTAAGAGCCCAAATTCAAGACTGACACACTGATATACCAGAGACAATACAGAATACCACACAGCCTATACGAGCCTTTACGACTTCAACTGGACAAACTATAAAAGGTAAATATAATCAAAAAATACATAGTCCATATAACTTGCCTGTGCTAGTCTTGCCTAAAAAGGACTCGAAGGAGGTCCAAATTTGTTTAGACCTCCGAAAAATAAATAAACAAATTGTGAAGGAACAATATCCAATCATGCACATTGGTGACATTTTAGAGAACCTAGGTGGTGCACGCATCTTTAGCAGCCTAGATTTAAACAACGAGTACTTCAACGTTAAATTAACAGAGGAGGCCTAGAAAAAATTTGCCTTCACAGTACCGTTTGCTAAATATGCGTTCACCCGCCTTTGCCAGGGATGTCTAATGTCTCCAGCTATCTTTCAGAAAATCATGATAGAATGCCTACATAATGTCATTCTAAAGGGTCCTGTCTCTGTGTACCTAAACAACATTATTATACACTCGCCAAACATCGAAGAGCACCTAGAAATGTTGGAAGAGGTGCTGACAGCACTCGAGAAAGTTAATTTAGCGGTTAAACTCTCTAAATGCCATTTATTCAGACAATCAATAAAATACTTGGGATATATGGTAGATAAAAATGGGGTAGACCGGTGGAAAGGAGCATAGATGCTATACAAAAACTAGCAAGACCCACCACAATAAGGGGAGTAAGGAGTTTTCTGGAGAGTTTAAATTTCTACAAAAAGTTCATTACAAATTTCACAGAAATAGCCGCCCCGCTGTATGATTTATTAAAATAACAAAACACAGCTCAATAACCTGGAATGAAAGTGCTGAGGTAGCCTTCCAAATGTTAAAACAAAAACTGATGACAGTGCCGCTACTCGCCTTCCCTAATTATAGTAAACAATTTATTATCAAAACAGATGTGTCACTTACTTCGCTGGGGGCTGTACTGGAACAGGAAAACGAAAAGGTAAAAGTACAACCAATAGCATACGCTAGCAGAAGGTTGAATAAGGCAGAGAGAAATTACACGGTAATCGAACGTGAAACTCTAGCCATAGTCTTCGCCTTTGAACAATTCAAATACATGATGAACAGAAACAAAATAATACTACTCACAGACCACAAAGAACTGACATACATAGTAGAACTAAAGGACACAAATGCTAGAGTTGCATGCTGGATGATGAATCTTCAGCAAAATGACATTCATTATGAGTATATACCCGGTAAATTGAATAGTTTCACGGACATGTTATCACGAAGTCAAGTAGAAGGCGAGAGTACAACGGCATGCCCTTTAGAAATCGGTAAGCGACCAATCACGATTGAGCTTATACGAACAGAACAATAAAAAGACGAGTACTGCAAAGATATTACCAATAAAAGAAAAGAAAAGAAATTAAACGACAAAACTTACTTACTAGATGATAATGACTTACTACAAAAATTAGTACAACTAGGAAATTCAGAATTTACAGCTTATAGAACTGTCGTCCCAACATCNCTCATACTGGATGTTATGTTCGCGTACCATGATAGTTTGATCGGTGGACACTTTTCACTTTCAAAAACTGCTTACAGAATAAGGAGAAACTTCTTCTGGCCCACCATATTTACTGATGTTAAAGAATATATCAATAGCTGCAAAAAATGTCAGCGTAGGAACAGAGGACGTGTAAAAGCTCCTATACAAGCTGTCGAACCTCCTTCCGCCTGCATGTCAAAGGTCAGATCGATATTTATTAGGTCCCTTCTCAATAACACAAAGGAGAAATAAATACATAATTACATACACTGATCATTTCTCCCGCATGACCTTTGCCAGCCCCCTCCCAAGCCAAGAAGCACACATCATAGCTGAAGATTATATGAAAACAATTTATACACGCTATGACGGGTCAAAATATATTCTATCGGACCGTGGGCCACAACTAGTAGGTCACATAATGACAACACTATATAAAAGGCTAGGAATAGATAGAATAACCACAAATAGTTTTTGGCCCCGCTCCAATGGGGTAAGTGAAAGAATAAACACAAAAATATTAAATTTAATATCACATTATTGCAACAAAGGGTGCACCGATTGGGACGTCATGCTCCTTTAATTTATGCAAGTAATTAACAACACTGTGCATAGCAGCACCAAGCAAGTCATCTTCTTTATCTTCTATGGCTTCTACCAGTATGATGCATTTTCAGAATTCAATCTAAATGAAAACAATGACAATCTAGAAATAATAGATTTGGTAGACGCCATATTATAAAGGTTCGAGGCTGTAAAAGCAGAAGTTTTTGGCAACTTACAAAACGCCTCCATCTCCAATGTGAGAAATAAAGATAGAGGGCGGCACTTGTGAGATTTCGACATTGGTGAATTAGTACTAGTGCTAGACATCCCTAGCTACTCTGGCCACAACAGAAAACTAAACCCCCGATACACTGGCCCATACTGCGTGATCAAAAGAAATGGCCTGGTAAATTACCACAATTGAGACATAAAACACCCCAAAAAAGTGAAACAAGTGCATGTAGATAAAATAAAAGCATATGTGCATCGTAAAGATATTGCTGATGAGGTGGATGCAACAATCCTTAGGCCTAAGACTAACAACACAGTTGTGGTCCCCCAAACAGACAGCATAATCACCCCTGAAGAGGAAGTAGAGACGGACCATGCAGAAGAAGATGTGCAAAAACAAAAGACGAAGAGGAGTATGCTAAATATTTAAAAATCTTGCACGAATACGATTCGATCGCAGCGCCAACGGATGAAATGGCGAAAATCGAATCAGCCAAACTAAAATTCTCCAATGCTCTGGAAGAATTGAACAAAAACAGAGTCCGAGAATTCTATCGATACGGAAGACCCTGACATAAAACATGGATACTTCCTGAGAAAAAGATGCAAATAAATAAGTTATATTTTACCCGGGTAAAACAAAACAAAAAAAAAAGAGGAATTTTTCAAACAAAACTGCAGTAAAATAAAGTATACTAAAGGAAACACAATCAAAAAGCTTTGGTCAAAAACAAGCACATAGTAAAATAAAGTACCGGTACTTAACATAGTAATATTTAAAGAAGCACACTAAAACAAAAAAAAAAGGAGACAGCTGTGTTTAATTAATTAAAAAAAGACAAAAAGTTGAGTTAAGTTTTTTTAACAACTCAACATCTTGAACTACCAATCCAGTCATTATAGATTTCATCATTATATATTATGTTGCCAGGTGACAGAAGGGAGCATAGAAAACCCATATTTCTAATGCTTCCCCAATATGGTTTTTCAAAATTAAAATTGTAAATTTTCATTACAAGAAAACTAGTTTTTTTGGATAAATTTTGGGTGGATAGCAAACCTATCCAAAATGTGTTTTTTAGTTGGTTTGGATAAATGTTGAGCGGATAGTAAACCTATCCAAAAGTTGTTTTTTTTACAGATAGGAAATTCTATCTAAGAGTTGTTTCTTTTTACAGATAGGAAAAGCTATCTAAAAGTTGTTTTTTTTTGTTAACAGATGGAAAACCATCTGAATGTTAATCTTGTCGTTGAAAAGATAGTAAACCTATCTGAACTCAATTGTGGAGTTAATTTTTGCCAACAGAGAGAAATCAAATTAATATTTTGAATGACCTATTAAATAATCAAAAAAATTTTTTTTGAAAGTTTCGCTGCATTACCAGGGGAACAGTCAGACAATTTGATTGAAATCATGTATACAAAAAAGGAAGTTTTTAAATTTTTGGCAATTTTTTTAATAAAAAAAATTTTTTTTTTTCATGTTCATTTGCACATAGAATAAACGGCTAAGCAAAAGTATCTGAGACTAACAGTTATTAGTCTACATTGATATTATTAAATGTTAATAAATGTACAGTAAAGGCCTTTCTTTTTTCACCCAAGAAGAGAGTTATGTCATTTACTAAATAAATTTCGTAAATGGCAGAATAAATCTCTTGATTTATTCCTTGAATAGTTAATTTGCTTAGCAGTTGATTCTAAAATTTGGCACCAACTGACCCCTATTCAATAAATGTTATGGTCTTGGGGTAGCCTCTCTATGCTTAAGGTTGCATATGAATGTGACATAATTAGTCATTCTAATTTGGGCATTTATATGTAAGTGTATTTAGAGGCTAGTGATAAAACTATGGCATTTA
>PXIH01S0011139.1:13916-24696 GCA_003024985.2 Euperipatoides rowelli | reverse complement strand
AGAGGACACTTTTATGATTAATAAACAGTTGGTAGATTTTCTGTTGCAATTTGTGTGAGGTCCCTTACCTATTTTTCATAAAATGCCTGTACTATAAGTTTAATGAAGAATTTGATTCCATCATTGCATTATTTATGCTCTGGTTGTTTCATAGGGATAAAACTCTCAATTAAAAATGTCTTGGCTTGGATCATCACCAGTTCTATCTGTATTTAAAAAAAATTTAATATTAGCTATAGACTAATTTGATTACTAGATCTGGAATTTTATTCTTAGCGTACATTACAAAAACTATTCTGGCTAATCCACATACAAATTAATATCGTTCATAATGTAGCTAATCTTAACTCTGTCTTCTTAATTGACAAAATATATAATAGGCTACTTGTTAATGCACTAATTAAAAATATAAAACAAAGCAAAATAAAAGATAAAAATTAATCATTTGTATTCTGCAATTTAATGAATACAAGCAAACAACAGCAACAAAAAATTCCAATGGGCTACATTCATCTTTCTTGCCCTCTTGCTCCATTGCTAGGCTTAATCAAATTATAACAAATAATTGGGCTGTTGAAATCATATTATACTTTTGCATTACAATAATGTAGTGTAACACTGAAAAAAGAGGCAAGGATGATGTATCCCTATTCCTCTTCTACCATAAACTCATTCCAGCTCTAGCATTCTCTGTGTTTAGAGCCACCAATCTTGTGTTAATAGGTTATTTAGATACTAGAACCTTGTTGTCCAACCTGACCATCACCTTATTTACAGAAATGGCTACCAGCATGTTGCAAATGTTGATTTCAAAACAAAAAAAAACAAAAAAAAATTTAAGAATATTTTAATTTTTTTTATCAAATTTTAGCAAATAAATAAAAACATGGTGAAAAATTTGTTTGCTTTTATTTTGGTGATTTTGAAAAAAAATTGTGGACGCAAATAGAGTAGCCAACCATGGCTACCATGACTTAGATCGTTCTACTTGTAATGTCCGATATTGTTTATAATAATAAATGGCTGTCATAAAAAGTGTACATTAAACTAGAATTGCCTGAAGGGGATTAATTTAAGATATTTCTTGGAGTACAATTTTTTATTCCTATAAGTAACATACCGTAATTGGTCGAATAGAAAATGGATTACCTTATTCACTGTATTCAGATTATTGATAATAACTACTGTATTAGGTTTGGGATATACAGTAGGCTTTTGTAGTGTAATTGCTTAAAAAAATTAATTAATGTAGACTATTCACAGTCTACTTACCAAGATGGCAAGCATGATCTAAATATCCTGTATCATTATGCCACCAGGGTCTAATTTTTTCCTATACCCACAATGTCAGGTAGGATTTATGACCTCTGGAGGTAATCAAATATCTAAAAAAAATAAAGTGTCTACATGAATCATTTCTTTTTTATATTTAATAAAGAATAATTACAAAACTTAAGTGAATACAAAACCTTAAAAATATTTAGCTCATGAAATTCTAAAAGCTTGCATTAGGTTAATAACATACAGAGAAATTCATTTTCAAATATAGACAACATTTGGAACATCTTTTGTGTTCATTTAACATTAAGTATAAATATTTAATTATGATCAGAAAAAAAAACTGAATCGGTTAAAATGAAGTAGGCCTACTGTAGATGTCTTCTTTGGTAAAATTTTACAATGTTATGTCATCAATTTCAACAGCTAAACTAATTGTAGTGGATAATAATAATAATAATAATAATAATAATAATAATAATAATAATAATAATAATAATAATAATAATAATAATAATAATAATAATAATAATAATAATAATAATAATAATAATAATAGTAGTAGTAGGCTAACAATAATCAAAGATTAACATTAAAAATATTCACTTTAACTATTTAAATCTAAACAGTATAATGAATAATAAACTCTTTAAACAAATAGTATTGAAACCTACCAGGTATGATAATACCTTAGATAAATGTTTTTATAGTGGTTCAACTTTATACTCCACCACAATAACTGCCCCACTATCATCATCGGATCATAACTCAATTTTAATCTCACCTAATCATCATCATCAACCATTAATTAAATCCAGAGAAGTCTTTTTAGACCAAACTAAAGGATCTAACATTTTTAAAGAATTTTATAAGAACAAATATCAAAAATTTGTTGTTCCTTCCTTGATTGATATAATTTGACCAATTCTATGTAATTAATATATTATCAATCTTTTTCTCTTGAGAATTTGTTTTTATACTACTGTACCGTAATTCAAGCTTATTCTATAATAAAAATTATTATTAGATCAATACATTGTAAATAAAATACACATCCACTTGTGACTTGGGGAAGGATTTTATTCAAATTCATGAACATTTAGATTTGTCAATCATACTGTAGCCTATATAGATGTATATTGTTACTATCATTTTTTTTTTTACACAAGAGATGTATTTAATTTGTGTTCATTTGAATCTATGGTTTGAACGCTATAAATAAATTTAATCATTGCAATGTTATTTAGTTTTTTTTTTAAACATCTGGTGGGCTTAAGAATATTCGTTCTTGCTAAGAAATAAATGGAAATAATTTCCTGAACTAATTAGGGGCTGTTTTTTAAATTAGGGGACATCTTCCCAACAAATCAAAACATTTCTACTGTAATAATTAATTAATTTTGATGTAATAAAACTCAAAATAAAATGTTAAGCCTAAAAATTAGTTACTAGGCCTATAGGTATTTTCAATATATAATTACGGTAACTGTTAAATATTCATAGTATATTTTTTTACTTTATTTGCGTCAAATAAAAAAAAAAAAATAAGGTACTACCATTATAATAATTACCATATTATAGTGAAATAGAGTTAAAAATATTATTTTAAAATATTGGTTTTAACGCTCCCTCTAGTGTCAGTAATTTGAAAAAGAAAATCTTTCATTATTAATTTCAAAATTCATTACCCTTTTATTTTAAAATGACTAAGCGTTTATTTTTTTTAAAACTTGTATATTTTTAACATTCTACATTAAATGTAGAATTTAGATATGCAAAGGTAAAAGTTGCAATTAATAGGTCTAGAATACAGTATTATATGCGTCATTGACTCGTTGATTTAATAAAATGTCCAATTTTGCATATGTAGAAAATAGTAATTTTATTTTATTCAAAGAAAAAAAACAAATATTGTAAAAGTTAAACAAAATAATCTATACAATTTTGTCGAATGATTATAGAGACTTAAAAAAATTAAAATTATATCGACCCCCCTTCAACATTCTGATTCAACAATTTTTTAAAAAATTTATCAGATAGTCACACATAGGCTATACCTTTATTTTATTGTTTTTTTTTTTTGATACTGTATGTCATGTGCCTTTAGTTACAGTAACTATGAACTTAGCCAAAGTAGCAGGCATATTTAAAATTTACTTGTAAAAAAAAAAAAATAATAATAATATGGGTGTGGTTGCGTTACTGCAACCCCCCCCCCCTTCCTTTTCCCAACACCAATAGAGAAATAATAATTTAACAAAAATTCATTATTTGCTTTATTAAATTAATTAAGCTCTAAACTTAGGTCTTTATTCCCTTCCTGATGTTCAAAATAAATAAACAACTCACAATATTGTTTGCATTTCTTTTAAACAAAGGCTAAAAAAAAATAAACTAGTGTTTAGATCAGTGCTTCTCAAACTATTTTAAGTCGGGAAGCGGCAATTTTATTTAAAAAAATGCTAGGGACCAGCAGGGTTACCCTCTGGAAACTGGATCATCCACCCCTCCCCTCCCCCCAAAAAAAATAAATAAATAAATAAAAAATTAATGAGGGTTTTTTTTTTAGCATTTTTTTCAATTCGTAGATTTTAATACATACAGTCTATATCAAAATACAATTGACAAATGAAATAAAGATACTACAAAGAACCTAAGCTACTACAATACCTAAAAAGACTGAACATAAGCAAATTTATACAAAGCATTAGACTATGAATACACATCATAACTATCTTAATATAATAAAAGGTCAGTTTGGTCAGGATGTAAATAAAATACACATCCACTTGTGACTTGGGGAATACCTCAGTGGGGGGCATACCTCAGTGGGGGGGGGGGCTTAGCCCCTCTCCGGAGCAAATCACCCCCTGGAACATTTGGGAAAAATAAAAATCTTATAAAATGAAACAGAATGTCAACAAAATGTCATTCAATGGACACAAAGTCAACATAATGTCCAGTCAACCAAAAATAAAATAAGCTTATTAAATTAGACAGAAAGGCAACAAAACGTCAACAAAAAAAAAAGCTTATGAAATCAGACAAAAAGGCAACAAAANGGTAGCTTCAGCAGGCAAGCAATTCTGTGGCTGGATTAGGTGGTTCTTATGCAGCTTGGCAGGCAATTCCGTGGCTGGCTTGGGTTGTTGTTCTGCAGCTTGGCAGCCAATCTTGTGGCTGGCTTTGGTCACTCTTCTGCAGCTTGGCAGGAAATCTTGTGGCTAGCTTTGGCCACTCTTCTGCAGCTTGGCAGGCTGAGCAGGGCTCAAGTTGTGGGGAATACTGAGGTTTTGCTAAGGCAGTAAGTTAAGTGTTACTGGGTTTCACTCCCAGGCAGGATAACCTAGAACAATAGGCGAGGCAAGCTTTTATGCTATTAGCCTGCCAAACCTTAGGATTCAAGAGAAGATTTCTGAACAATGAGCTTGCTGCCATTGGCCTATTGCTGACAAAATTAGCCAATAGCAGCATAGCTGGAATCCAATAAGGAAAGACATGAGAAATGCCTTTGAGTTTGTGAGTTATTTTGGACAGGCTTTAGAGCTGGCAGGTCTAAAGCTTGGAACACTAAGTCACGAAATTCTCTTTTTGGCAAAGCTAATTATTTCTGATACCGCACACACACATTATTATTACTGCACACACATTATTGTAATAATTATTATTGTTCGTTTTCGGGGTAGCACATTAGGTAGCACACATTATTATTAAATTTTATTACATAAAATATTATCATTGGTATATTGTACATGTACAGTATGTACAGCATACAATATACAGTATCTTAGCCATTGGCTGGATAATGAACATTATGAACCTTATTATGATTAGCTTGATCTATTTATAATCCAAAATATTGAAAATTTGTTTTACAAGTTCTATTGATATTATTTTGTTAAAAAGATTTTGTTTGATAGCATATAAAGTTTATCTAGTTTTTTTTTTTAGTTTCAGTTAAAAAAAAATTACAATTCATATTTTGAAGAGGTCAACAGTCTAGCAGGAAAAATAATTTATTAATTCGGTTTATTCATTAAATTTAAAGCACAACAGTTTCATGTCATTAAAATGTTTGTTGGATTAATTATTTCTTGTGTTATTAATTATATTTTTATTGTTACTTTCATCAATTACTGTTAATTAAAATGGTCATGTGGTTAGGCTGCTCAACAAATTATTTATAAACACATTGAATGTTGGTGAAAAATAGCTTCCTTTTATTTCAAAAATAAGGAAATAAATTTCAGATTTTTACTAGGATCATACCAAGGATGACTGATATTGGCTTAATCGATTGTTATAGTCTACTTTTCATATATAGACAGTATGTTTACTATGGTTTAATTTTATTGTAATTGATTAATAAAGCATGTTGATTTGGGGTAAGTTCACTTTAAAAAAATACATTGAATGTTGATTATAAATTGGCTACAGTGTAATGGAGCTTAAAATGACAAATTACAAACATTAAAATTGCTGTAGAATCAATCTCCCTCCCCCCTCCAAAAAAAAAAAAAAAGAATTTAAAGATAAAAATATTAATTATGTTAAACTTATTAAATTCATAATTTTTTTTTAAATTAGTTATTGCATTAGCTACCTGTTCTAGATAAAACACAGTAGGCCTACCTCAATTAATGAACAAAATCTTGAATTTTAAATGCAAAGGATTTTGTTAGTATTGTGTCAATTTTTAGGATTTGAGGCAGGAAGAAGAGGGTGATCGCCTTCCTCCATTTTTATTTTACATATTGAGTAACAAATTCAAGAGTAGCAGTAAATCCATAAAAAATAATTTATGAGGTAGGCTATTGATAAGGGATTAGGGGATACCTAGGAGAAGCCGAGCTGGATTCCGACTTAAAGCAGTTTTGTTGGTCAATAAAGTGTAAACTTCTTGAAAAAAAATTAGAATGTTGAAATGAATTATGTGTACTCATTGCAAAATTGAAATCATTGTCAAGACTAATAGTGCAGGCATTATATGAAATAACCTCACACAAATTGCAACAGAAACTCTTTCAACTGATTAATTAGCATAAATATGTGCTGCATAACTTNCCCCCCAGAGAAAATTGTCTGAAATAAACACTGATGATGTCAGACAACTTCGGCGAGCCGATGACGGCCAAAGATAAAATCTTCAGGCGTCATTTTTATTTTCTGTCCATAGATGTCGCTGTATGCCTGTATCCCTCATTTTTGACGGGCTTTTAAGTCGCTGTTACAGCAAGCTAGGAAGGAAGAAATTTGTCATTTTTGACGGGCTTTTAAGCTAGTAATCAATAAATAACAAATTTAATTGTTCAATAATATACCTAATAATAAATATTACATAAACATAAATTTGGATGATATTCTGTAGGCTATTCTGTTTACTCGTAGGAATGATGACTACAGTGTTTTTTTAGCATAAAAATAATTATTATTTTGTAGTGTTATTGTATAATACAATATCTGTTATACAAATAAACAATCGCAAAACATACAGTTTATATTGCCCATTTTGGGTGATTTCTGAAGAAGCTTTTCGCGGATCGGCAACAGCTAGTTTGGGGACCAGCACCGGTCCATGGACCACCACTTTGAGAAGTGCTGGTTTAGATGCTTATGTAGCATTAAATTATAGGCTATACACGATATCTATATAAAGTGCTGAAATGAAAAAAAAAATAGAAATTTGTTCTTTATTTTGAAATTTTTGTGTAAAACTGTAAAAGCTTTAACATTTAACTTTGTTTTTAAACAATGGTGAAGCTTAAAGCATTAATTTCTCAAACATTAATTAATTTCTGCATCAAAACATTGGCAAACTTTTTTATAAAAAGTTAATGAGCTTTTTTTTTTTTTTGGATTCAGCCTAGCTTAATAAAGATTGAGGGATACTTCTTACTCCCCTCCCCCCAAAAAAACATACAAACCTGGAGTGGGGGTGGTTTATGTGTACCACTGCATTAAAACATGATTATTATAAGATAAACTGTATCCAAAAAAAATCAAAAATTTTATTGATTTAAAAGAATATTCAAGTTTTTACGAAATTAAAATATTGGTGTTATCTGTGGTAACATGAGTTGTAGTTCTGAAGCCATTTTTGATCTTTTGCTTTCTGATATATGAATCTGCACATCTAATACATGTTTGTTTGTTTTTTTTAAAAAAAAAAAACAATTGTAGTATTTAAGTCAACTTGTAATCTTGAAAAACAAATTTGGGAGGGAAAGAAATGGCAATTTAGAAAAAATAAAATAGCCACCCTTCCCTATTAAGATCCCTGTATATAAAAAAAAACATCATCATCATATTCTTCATATAAAATCTTAGCAATTGTCATGAAATTGATTAATATTGTAGAATGCCATTAAAGGTGGCGACCCCTAACTTCAAGTCCAAAGTTTTGGAACTTTGTCAAGTAGCCCAAATGGTGACCACACCCAACTTTAGCATTTTTAGTCATTTTTTTTTTAGGAGAGCCTAAATCATGCAGGCAACATTTTCCCACTCTAAGTTTTAAGCTTAACTAGCACACATTATGCATATTTTAATCTATAGATCATACTAGTGACTACACATCTGATTGGAGTTGGGTAAAAAAATTTCAAAAGCGGTCAAAAAAAGATTATTGTTTATTAGTACGTAGTAGGAGGTTAGAATCCAGGTTGGAATAAGTTTAGGACTGTAGTAAAAACAAACTATTATCCATTTTGGTTATGTGACTAAAATAAATGCTGCCCTGTACGATCTAGGTACTTGTATTTTTTTTGTCCCACCCTGGAGCTCCTAATTTAGTCAAATACCCAACCTAAACTAAGTCTTGGATCATGTCAAGGATATTTGATGACTTGCAGTGAGTCAAAAATAAAAACTATTATTTTTATTTCATGATAAGAAAAAGGACACGTGTTTTTATTTAAAAAAAAAAAAAATCATTATTTACATTTCTAAGCATAATATAAACATAAAAAATGGTTAAGAGATGAAAGAAATTCTTTAGCTTTTCAACTGTTGAGTTTTGTTATTTAATCCATCATCTCGAAGCAGATTACAGGTTAAAATTGTTGTGAATGGCTGAGTGTTTTCTATAATATATTCCAGCTTTATTGTTGTGTTTTTGATGAATGGCAGCTTGTTTTCAGAACCATTAGTCAAGTGCTAGCTGAAAAGGTCAGACCTTGTATATACCGTACTATTGTTTGACAGTTTTAAGCAAAATAAACAAATTCAATACCATGAAAGGAATTTAAAAAAAAAAAGATCTCTAGAATTGTTCCCACAAACTGTATTTTAATTTCTTTTCTTTTGATTCACATGTCTAGGTAAACTACTTCCATTAATATTAAGTTTTTCATTTATTTTATTTTAATTCTGTGCTAGAAATAAAAATACATTAAAAAAAAAAAACTTTAAAGGCATGGTGGTTGCCAATGTTAGACTAAATTTTTTTTTTTTTTTTTTTTTTAATTTTTGTTCTAATATTGCCCTAAATAAATTTATTTAATTTATTTAAATAAGCCATGTGATTATTTAAAAATATTAGGTCCAACAAATAGAGCTACAGATTTTAATAAAATGTTACATTGAAAAGGCTGTCTTTCTAGTTAACTCAGGTGCTCCCTTATCCCAAAATAAAATAACTCAATGTGGCAATGCCTTGAAGGCTTCTACTAGGTTACTATTTCAACTATTTGTTACTTTTTTTGTTCCAAAGTTACTATTTAGTTACTACTGTATTTTGTAAAAAAATTACTTAATGTTACTTTTTATAAACAAGTTTCTATGAGGTTTCAATTTTAACCATATAATCACTAATTGTAAAAAATTCATTTAGGAAGTCATCACCATCTGTCATAAGAGGTGACTAGAAAAGGAAGTTACTCGGGTGGGGAGGGGGGGGGGTTTGAGTTCTGCAACCATCTTTGCTATGTTGACAATACTTGTGTGATCAACTAAACATTGTGTATGAGACACAAACCCATCCTCAGACTTCAAAGTGAAAGTTTTTTATAGTTGGTTTTTTATATTCTCTATTTCAGAGTTGATTGCAAAAATATTAGAAAATTCAAGGAGAAAGTGCAATGTCTTTTTAAATCAACATTTTCTGAATAGTGAAAATGTGTTATTAAGGGGAAGTTAAAATTTCAAAATGATTAGTTAACAAAACTGACAATCTTGGAATGTCAGTTGGGAGTGGTTGAAAAAAAAAACAAAACAAGGATGAACATGAAGGATTTTGTATAGTTTGTGAAATCAGTTTTTCTGCAACTAAGGATTTCAATCAGTGCCCAAGCAAAAGAGAAATGTATATACTAAAATATATTCTTCAGCTTCACTTAGTACCAAGAATAGTAACACAAGCAACACCACCCTCTACTGTCGGTGATCCTGATCAAACCGGACCATCCGGAACACAGGAGCAAAAGTTCCAGCTATACAGGGCTAAGGACAATGCAACTAGAGCATAGTTAATATGGGCGATGAAAACTGTAATTAGTAATTACTGTGCTGCATGAAGTGAAGGAATAGATGATACTTAAGTCAATGTTTGAACAAGGGATACCAGATGGATTTTCTTTTTCAAGACCAGCTGATTAAAGATACTATTCTTCACTGGGACGAACAACAAATGTTGATGTGAGGCATTGGTCACCCACTAAACAGAAGATTGTATGCAGGCACCGGGTAACATTATTTTTGGGACATGCAACAGCAAATGATTTATTGAGGCAAATACAGATTGCCTTGGGTAATTTTAGTCTTATGCTAAATCACTTACTAATGTTGGGAATAGATTAACTTAAAACATTTGCATGTGTAATATTGACTTGTACATAATGCTTAAATTCTGAAAGGACGAAATGTTTGGCAAAGAATGTTCAGAGTTCTCGATTGCAATGTATCACTTCATTCACAATTTCCCAACAGATTGGAAGATTATACCAAAGTACATGTATTAATAAAAGTCCTTACGAAGAAGTTTTTGAAGCACATGCTTTCTAGATGGCTAACCTTATAAATGCATACATGTACACAATATTAGTTGATCAATTGCCTGGATTAGAAATATATTTCTTGCATTCCAAACAAGTTTAAATTCCTAATTATGGCAACTAACAGGTATAGGACAATTGCTGATTTTTTTGAGAAAACCTACCGGCAAAACTGCATTGAACTTTGTATATCAAGTGCCAATATTTTTGCGCGAATTCACTGAAAACTTTAAAAAAAAACAAAAATAAAAAACCCCAGAAACACTCATTCACATCTTGAATGATCAAATTAAAATGCCATCACTTTGGCTGTTTACCAAAATTAAATTTAATACAGAAAAAAAATATGTGGGATGCTGATCAATGTTAGCAATATATTGTGATATTGTAATTTGTAGGCTCAATATTATAATAAATTAAATGTACAATAGTGCATACATTTGAATAGCCTATGTTAACCCTTTCCACTCCACACATTTCCGGACTTTTGGATCCTACCACTCCACCAAAAA
>PXIH01S0011131.1:18436-29482 GCA_003024985.2 Euperipatoides rowelli | reverse complement strand
TAAATAAAAAAAAATAAATAAATCCGTTAGGCCTACATTTGACCTTTAAAGTATTGAAATAATGGGATATACAAGCCCACGCTCCTTTGACAGATTGCATGTTTTAAAACTTGCAATGCCAACTTTAATAACTGCTTCACCAGACGTCCAGATTACATACTGCCACTTTAAATATGAAATTTGGTAGAAATTGGACCAAGAGATTGTAGTTAATGTGGTGTCCTACATTCATACAGATAACAATGTTTAAAAAGGGCATACTTTTTACCTTAATATATAAAAGTTTGATTAAAATTGTAGCATAGTTAAAGGTAACTTTCACTTATTCTCACCCCCCCCCCCCTTCCTTCTTTCCTTACTGCCACACAACAAACATCACAATATTTTTTAAGTAAGTAACATTCCTATGCCTTTCTCTGCCAAATAATATCTGTTTTAAAGTTAGGACAATAATACCTAAATTATTATGGAATTTAATTGGAATACACAATTCTTTCAACTCAAATAAAAATGCAAATGGATGGTGGCCTGCTTACTTAGCGACAGCACAACACTAGAACTTTGGGCATGAGGTAGGCTCTGGCACCCATGATGGGCATTTCATGACAAACATCTCTGGTTGAATTACACAAATTTTTTAATAGCCAGGTTGGGCTACTACTATATGAAAATTGGTAGCCCACAGAACATTTTGATAGCCCAACTAACGGGATGTCTGGGAATTTAATTTAAACAACAGTCAATTTAAAAATTAGGCTAATTTGGTACCTTACTGTAATTTATATGTTTTAAAAAACATTATTACGATTAGCAACAGTGGCAGTATATTTCTAGCTGGTTGGGCTATCACAATATTTTCTCAAAAAAATAAAAGAACCAACAACAGAGGAAACAAACTTTTGTGGAGACAAAATAAGCTTTAAACAACATACTGTAGGCCTATATACAGCCTAGTGAATTTTTAAAATATATTATTTTTAATAAATTATGAGATGGCTCTTCGGCGGCATGTAAAAATTTTAATCACAATGTCAACACGCGGAAACATTCTAGTTAAGTACATTAGCTTATATTGTTACAATTATTTTATTATAAATTATGATATATTATTAAAAATATATGCACTAAAACCCCCTCTAGTCCGAATTAATTGGGACCAAGCCTGTTTGGGCTGTCAAGTTGTAGGGATTGTACAGAATTTCTATATAATCCATTAAAAAAAAAATAGCATCTATTGGTGGTAGGTCTGAGATCCAGATGTTAGTATTCTAGCATCTGGATCTCAGACCTACCATTAGAAGAGTAACTTTTTTTTTATTTTCGGACTGGAGGGGCTCGAACTGTTGGGGTTTTCAACAAGCAATTTTTTTTAAATAAATGTCTAATTTTAGTAGCCAAGCCGGGCTACTGTTGTTCGTATTATGGTAACCCCAATTTTTTTTTGGTAGATATGGGCTACCGCAGTGTTAGCGCTAGCCATTAGCCACTCTCGCAAATGCTAATGCCTTGTCTTTGTGGCTATAGATAATTAAATCCCATTCGCCACAGTGGCTAANTTTTAGTCATACATAAAATTTTTACACACAAACTAAAACAAGTACCATATACAAAAATGTCAAGCTGCATCGTAACATTCCATTAATAACTATATATAGTATATATACTGGATATACAGTGTATATACTGTAGTTCGAAAGTCAATCAGGAGTAGGTTATCTTTGCTGTGACATTTTAGTCATACATAAAATTTTTACACACAAACTTTATTTTTTCTACGCTAAAACTAGATTGTATAATGTTTATATAACTGCAAAAGAAAAGCTAATGTGACAAATAGAAAAGTTAAAGCACTTTGAACATGTTTTGATGTAAAGATATCATGAACAACTACTTATTCAGTTACTGATAAGTATCTTTTAAAAATGTATTATCTTCCAACTGATTAAATGTTATAAGAAACATTATTTCAGGTAACTATATTTATCATTTGGTACTTAAAAAAAACATTCACTTATAAAAATGATGTTAACTCAGAGTCATCAGACGAATATTGTAAAATTGTTTTTACACCTTTGGATATAAATTGTGGTTTTTTTTTTTTTTAAATTATAAAGTTACCTCATGTTTCATAATTATAACCCAATAGAAACTTAAAATGGTTAACAGTTGATTAATTTTCATAAATTATTGTTAATCCTTTCCACTCCAGTACATTTCCGAACTTTTGGATCCTACCACTCCACAAAAAAAATATCATTTTTTTTTGATTAGAAATGAAGAAAAAAATCATTTTAAATGGTTTACATGAATATCTAATGATTTCTTTTTACAAATGCAGGGATAATTAGGCCTATGGTATAGGCTACCGCAGGGGTTGAATTCCATCAATTTTTTAAGTAGCCAGGTTGGGCTACTGCCATATGAAATTTGGTAGCCCACAGAACATTTTGGTAGCCCGACTAACAGGATGTCTGGTAAATTAATTTAAACAGCAGCCAAACTTAAAAATTTAATAAAATTTTCTTAGTTGCTTCCAGTGAAATATCAATAGATTAAATTATTAGAATTTAAAGACATAAGAAAAATAATTNCGATTACATTTTTTTACTTTTTTTTTTTTTTTTTTCGGACTGGAGGGGTTCGAACTGGTGGGGTTTTACTGTTTATATGTATATACTGTATATTGTTAAATAATTTATAGTTAATTTCAACAAGCAATTTTTTTTTTAAAATAAACGTCTAATTTTAGTAGCCAAGCCGGGCTACTATTGTTATTAATATGGTATTCCAATTTTTATTTTTTGATAGATATGGGCTACCGGGCTACCATGAAATTCGAGCACTGCATCTTATAAATTCCATATAGGCTAAACTCAATATTATTTTGTCAGTCTATCACTTAGCTTAGACCTTGTTTGGGGTTTTGCTGTTCTGCATGGTATATTATAAGGGAAGGTGTTGTACCTAAGTCCTATTTTGACATTTTGATTTTTCCTTTAGTTAGTATATAAAAATAAGCAAATATAATGCTTTTTATTGATTTCCTATGATAATATGCATCACATATATTTTTCTGGAAATTTATCTCAGCCCTGTCTTGATTTTTTTTTTTTTTTAAATATTAAAAAATAATTTTATAACCAAGGTAGCCTACAACATGGGTGTTGTACATTGGTCCTAGGCATGTTGTACTGTAATTTGGACCATGTAGAGATTTTCTAAAGAAAAACTCCATTAATATTTGAAATAGAGTTGTAACAGGTAAATAGAACAATAAAACATAAAAGCTCATTAACTTTAGATTTCATAAAACAGCTTTAAGAATTTATTCAACATATAATTGGTTAGGTAAATTCCATATGACAACTTTTGAAGCTGATTCACTAGTGATGGAAGCTTGATTATCATATCTTTGTTCAATTCATAGATGGAATCTTCCACTTGAACATATGGTGTATTTCTGGGAGTTTTAAACTCAAAATATTTTCCTTCCAAGTTGACAACATAAACAGCTATGATTTCAGAAATAAATTATTTTATATAAACCCCATTTTCAATTTTTCCATTGTCTGGATCATACAAATCTGTAAAATCTTCAGAAAGATCAGATTCTTCAAATAAATCCCCAACTTCCTTATCAGACTCGGATTAAGTTTATATAAGGTTAAAGAAGATTGCAAAACAATAATGATGTTAATTTAAAAAGAAAAGTTGTTTTAAAACATAATAGCAACTATTGGACCTAGCAATGGTGGTGTACCTTGAACCAGTCCAAGGTACAACACTCTTATTAGGTCCAAGGTATAACACTTGGTGACTTGTAAAATAATGGCTTCCCAGCAATTTGGATTAGACAATGGGATTTGAAGCTTTTGTTATCAATACTCTTCCAAGCAGAATTTTGATTTTGTAACAAATACTGTAATTGATAAGATAGAATGAAAAGTTTTAACTCAAAAAACTTTACTTTTTGGTGATCAAATCCTTATTTTATAAATCTCTACAGTACTTGTTGACAAGGATCATATACTGTAAACCAAAAACATTGTGATCATCTCTTAATTCATTCATTAATTTTACACAAATTTATTAGGTTGGACTAAGATCAGTGTAGGTCCAAGGTATAACACTCTTTTATACAATTATAATAGCTTAAACATTGCCAGGGTTTTGATTAGGCATACACACAAAAACTAAAATTGTAATTTAATGTATTTAAATTGGGAACCCCTTGGGTATATATTAATAGGTTACTGGTAGTTAAATTTGAAATTTTAAAAAAAAAATTGTCTAGTTTTTCTAAACAAAATTTAACTTTTTTTTTTTTTTTTTTTTACCCACCTGCTCAATTCACAAAATCAAGATGTAGGCTATATTTTTAACATTAGTTCATGTTTAAATTATTTATGGCCTACTAATCCTTAGATGTTAATTTTTTGCAACAAATTCTGTAAATTCTTATGGAATATTAAAATGACTTTATCCCTTGAAATATAGGCTACAGTATATTCATCTATTCATAATTGTTAGAAAAGTTAGATTATAAAATAATTGTGTGCAATATGCCTACTGTTTTTTTATCATGTTCATGGTTTTTTTCTTTTTTTTTTTTCCAGCTGATTGGGGAAAAAGATGGATACAGTCAAAACATAAATCAGATTATGGTACATTTGAATGGACTGCTGGAAAATTTTACAATGATCCCGAGAAGGATAAAGGTAACTATTGCTTCTAATAGAAATTGTTTTAAATATAGAGAAGAAATGGGGCAGTAAACTTGGTTTTATATGTAAAAAACATTTTTGTTTCTTTGTCTAAAATTTTGAAATATTTTGTCAATTAGACAAAGTGCATATTGATCAGCTTGATTAATTTTAAAATATTACTGAAAGTTGAATTAATATAATACAATAGCCAACTTAATATAGGCCTATGTATCCAGATTGCTATTTTTCATTGCTGTTTTTCATGATTAATTCATTTCCACAGTTAATGTGGGCAGAAATAATTTAAAATTCCTGTATTTTTTAATACATTGAATGCAGTTTGAGTTAGCTGCTGCTATTATTATTATTATTATATTACCACTTAGTACTTCTATTCCCATTATTTTTACCACTATCACTACCATATTACACAGCTATTACCACTATTATATTTGCTGATATTACCACTATTGTATTACTGCTATTACCACTAATAGCTGCAGTAATATATTACTGCTGCTATTCCCACCACTTATATTACTGCTGATATTACCACTATCACCATTACTGCTATTACCATTACAATTATAGTAGCTGATATTACCACTATTATATTACTGCTACAGTATTACTCCTTCCACCAGTGATGAGTAGGAACTAATTTAAAAGCTCGTTTCTTGGAACAGTTCCTTTTTCAAAGAACGCGCGAGGAACTCGTTCCTTTTTAAAAAATAGGAACGAACGCCAGAAAATAGTTTTTATTTTGAAAATAATGATCGTTCCTTTGTATTTCTACAAAATAATTTAGTTTAAACAGAAAAAAAAAAAATTCTAAATAACAATTAAAATCTAATTATAAACTTTTTCTTTCTTACATTGTAAATCCAAAATTTCTCTTTTTAGAAAATCAATGTTTAAAATAATCTGAAAATCATAAATTTCTTTTACTTTTTTAAAGTAATTTATTACATTTTAAAGTCATTTATTGTTGTGACGTCATGCAAGCATCAACTTGACAATTTAAGCATGTGAAATTAAAATTAAATAATCCGTACAAATCTTTTTTTTTTTTTCCTGGCTACAGAAAAGACAAAAATTTAAAGCCTACTTTCAATAAAAAAAAAAAAGTTGAATGTTATATTATTATTTGTATAATTTTTTTTGATAAGCTACAGCAGATGGCCATAGAAGTAAGACCCTGCCATCATTTAAATAATTGCCAGCTTGTAATTACGGTAGTACTATAGATTAATTAGGTGTTTTTAAATCTAATTTCAAAATGATTGTTTGTTTATCTAAAAAAAGATGTGTTGCCGGTGAAAATAAATGAAAGTTGATTATTATTAAGCTTAATGATTATTATTAAAATATTAATTAATACAATATACACATTCTATATGTGCATGTACAGTATATACTGAGTCTGAATAGTGTATACCAGTGTTTCCCAATTGGTGTTCCCCGGNACCCTGGGGTTCCACGAGACAAAATCAAGGGTTACGTGAAAAAATGAGAGATTTAAAAAAAATGTATAAGTTACATTAAAAGTTAAAAATATTGTAACGCAATAAAGCTAATTAATTACATTTTCTTTTCTAGAATAAATGTCTAAATTATCAAAATTTCATAAATAATGCGAATATTGTTTAATATTTGATTAAAAAATATTGTANATACAAGCATATCAGAGATATTTGTAATGGCACTGTTGCTGAGATAAGGCATGTAAGATGGCCGGATTGCATTTCTATTGGAGATGCAATTTGAGTCATGTTACAACAGTATCTATAAGTCAATTTCTTCATAATCAAAACTGGTTCAAATTAGGAGGGTTATTAAACATTGAATTGTTCCCTAGACCAGCGTTTCCCAATTAGTGTTCCGCGGAACTCTTGAGTTCCGCGAAAAAATTAGAAAATTAAAAAAAATTTATACATTAAAAGTTTAAAATATTGTAGCGCAATAAAGCTAAATAATTACATTTTCTTTTCTAGAATAAATGTCTAAATTATAAAAATTCCATAAATAATACTAATATTGTTTAAAATTTGATCAAAAAAATATTGTAGTTTCGTCACCGAGTAGAAACATACTGGCGGAAGAGACAATATTTGGGTCCGGGTAGTTTTACTGCACAGCTTGTGTATTAAACGAGCTGCGCTAAGATCTTTTTATTCACATCGTATTTTATACCATGTAATTTAAATTGTTTTATTAATAAACCCAATAATAATATGTAATCCAGAACCTGCAAATTATAACGGCTGTATACAACTACTGTACCTACCTCTTGTGGCCCCCCCACTGGGGGGGGGGGGAGGAAAAATGGGCAGGGCAGGGAAATATTTTTTTGTTTTTAAAATAAAAGTTTAAATTTAGCGCCAGTGTTAAATTTTGAGCTCGTGATGCAGGATGCAAAGAGGTAATGTATAAGAATTGTGATAAATTTTTTTTTTTTTTTTACTTAAAGAGAATCAATTATATAAATTGAACTAGATGGACTTCAAATGTTTTATACAGGATAATTCAGTGATGATTGACTGGCTGGTGACAATGGGCTAATGGGTTGCAGCCCATCTTTAAAAAAAAAAAAATGCTTAAGCAATTTACTTGTAAAAAAAAAATGTTTTAAAATTTCTTCTCTAAGATTATTTCCCTGAAGCAATAAAAATGTCTTTGCAATATTCTGTAATTTGCAAAGAAGGCAATTAAATAAAAAAAACTCATCCTAATTAGGGTGACCATACGTCCAAGTTTTGCGGGGACAGTCCCTGGAGCGAGGCCTTCGTCCCCGTTGAATTATGTCCCCGTAATTACCCCCCCCCCTTAAACATAGGAAAATATCTCCGGCCTTTCCCGGCTAAACTGTCCCCAGTTTTTATTGTGAAAATCTGGTCACCCTAACCTAAAAGGGAAGAATTGGGCCCCAGACTAAAGTAAGCAGGGTGGGCCCTGGGCTTGTCAGTCCGCCCCTGCAATACCTACCTACGGTAAATAATAGGGAACAACTTAAAAATATCATGCAAACAGCTGTGAGTGGTTATGCTCTGTAATTGGTTAAGTTCCGTGTTTGTTTTTTATTAGCTAATAATACTTAACTTTCATATTTTTTAAACTTTAATTTTATTTTTGTATTTTTTTTCTTTTTTGTATTTTTTATACTAATAATAATAAACAGTCCGATATAATTAAGAATAATTATATCAGACTCTTCATAATTATATCAGACTGTTAAGCCTAGGCTTAAATCTTTTTGAATTAAAATAAATAAATAGTTTGAGGAAACCTTATTTTTCCCTTGAGAATCACGTATACAGGGCAAAGACATTATAAAAAAACAGGGTGGCTGAATTTATGAGACATGAAAGAGGACAAATTTAAAGGTATTTGACTTTGAACAAATTTTTTTTTGCCTGCGGCGCATTATTATTATTTTATGTGCAAGCTACACTAAAATATATAGGGGTTCCGTTATATTTTATAATATACCGTATAATTATAAATGGGTTTCGTGGCTAAATTTAATTGGGAAACACTGGTGTATACTATACACACAAGCATGGGCATCCACACAGGATGGGTGTAACAAAGGGGGTAGATGCCCTCCCCCCTGTAAAAATGAGAACAACCAAAAATGTAGATATTTAATATAAAGTTACAAGAGGTAAGTATCGAGTCATCCCCCCTTTTTTTTTCTGGGAAAAATCAGATTAAAAAAATTGTAGGAATTCAATATGAAGCTGGCATTTGTTAATACTCCAAGAGTGAAGTATACACAATGTAATTTTGTGTACAATAAACGCTTTTAGACTAAGTTAAAAGCAATTAATATAATAAAAAAAAATACAATCTTTTTTTTTTTTGTCTATATTTTTGATCTGGTAAAGGAATGAAAAAGGAACTTGGAACTGGAACTAGTTCCTTTTTCAAAACAGGAACTAAGCACAGGAACTAGTTACTATTTTTTTAAAGGAACAGGAACTGGAACTAGTTCCTTTTTCAAAACAGGAACTAAGCACAGGAACTAGTTACTATTTTTTTTAAAAGGAACTGCAACTAGTTCGTTTTTTCCTGGAACTATCCCACACTGAGTCTACCACCTATTATATTACTGATTACCACTACCACCACTATTATATTACTGTTGATATTACCACTAGTTACCATTATATTAGCTGATATTACCACTACCATTATATTACTGTAGCTATTACAACTACTATTATATTATTGCTGCTATTACCACTACCACCACTAGTAGTATTGCAGCTATTAGTCTATTACCACCATTTATATTAATGCTGATGTTACCACTACCATTGTATTAGCTGATATTACCACTATTATATTATTACCTCTATCACCACTTATATTACTGATATTACCACTACCACTATTATATTACTGCTGATATTACCACTACCACCATTATATTACTGTACTGCTGCTATTACCACTACTATTACGTTATTAATTACTGCTGATATTACAACTACCACCACTATTATATTATTGCTGATATTACCACTACCACCATAATATTACTGCTGCTATTAACATTGTCACAATTCTTACTACTGCTATTACTACTAGTATTTCTTTTTCAGGTTTACAAACATCCCAAGATGCCCGATTTTATGCTATCTCAGCCACATTCCCACCTTTTAGCAATGAGGGCAAGAAGCTAGTTGTGCAGTTTCAGGTTAAACATGAACAAAAAATTGATTGTGGTGGTGGCTATATAAAGGTTTTTGGAAAGGACTTTGAACCCAGTGGTCTTAATGGAGATTCACAATACCTTATAATGTTTGGCCCTGATATTTGTGGCCCTGGAACCAAAAAAGTACATGTCATTTTCAATTATAAAGGCAAAAATCTGCTCATTAACAAAGAAATTAGGTGTAAAGATGATGAATTTACTCACCTTTATACTTTAATTGTAAATCCAGATAATACATATGAAGTAAAGATTGATAATAAGAAAGAAGAAAGTGGAAGTTTTGAAGAAGACTGGACATTTTTACCTGCTAAGAAAATTAAAGATCCTGATGCAAAAAAGCCTGATGATTGGGATGACAGAGAAAAGGTTGATGATCCTGATGATAAAAAACCTGAAGACTATGACAAGCCTGAGCACATAGCTGACCCAGATGCTGTTAAGCCAGAAGATTGGGATGATGAAATGGATGGAGAATGGGAACCACCTATGATTGATAATCCAGACTATAAAGTAAGTCTTTTCATTCTTTTTAATATTTCTTTCAGTGAAATAAAAATATGACAAAGACAGTTGCACGTCATTCAACATATAAAATGACAAGCAGAATATTGCTACGTTAGGGTCTGTTTCATTGTTTCCTCAATTAGAGGAAGATGGGGTAATAAAAGACATTTTATTTTTGCTTTCTTGCTTGTTTGAAAAAACCTAAAAAAATTTCACAAGGTATTTAACCCTTTACCAACAAGCTGTAAAAAATTCAGTTGCTTTATTGATGTTTTATTATGTTTAAGTTTACTGAAAGCTTTTAGCGACCCAAAGTAGCACTTTTTATCAAACCTGTTGTTCTATAAACTACTGTATAAGATTTTTTTTTTTTTCCTAGATACAGTATTTTTAACTGAGCTAGCAATTAATTTAAAGGGCTTTCGAGTGGATTTTTTTCTTTTCTATCTCATCATGGGGAACTTAAAAATCTGTTTCTTATTACCCCAAATTTGCATTTGGATGGGTAAAAAATTAAAAAATACGGCTAAATTCTTTGGCCTTGAATACACCGCCACGTAGAACGGCTGTCTGCCTATAGATGTCCAAGTTGAAGGGTGTGTCACGCCCCTTGCATGTTCCCGCAAGACAAAAAGGCCCATATCCAGCCTCGGGGAGGTTGTAAGTTGACGGTAACCCGGTACACGGCTGAAGATGAGAGTGCGAGGTGGTGGATAGAAAAATCGGGAGGTAGATCTGTAGACCGAGTACACTACATAACATAGGCTTATATTTTAAAGCCTATGTTATGTCTTTTCTTTCAGTAATGATTAATTTCATTTATTGTGTAATAAATAAACATGCGTTAAAACATTTGAGGCTGACTTTTCTTAACTCCATTTTTATTATACTGTAGCCTAAGTAAGAAAAAAAATGTTCCCACAATTTTAAAAATTCAATGATGTATCTTTTATTTATAAATGTTAGCATAAGTGAGTACAGAAGCCAGTTATTTTGTAAAGGGATTTATTTTACTTTTCAGATCTTACCACAATTTTTATTTTTGGCTCAGCTACATTTTTACTAGGGTTGTTGATTATCCAGGTAACCGGTTAATCTACAGAACAGGCAAAAACC